>RXID01016850.1:7500-27975 GCA_005019695.1 Trichopus zeylanicus subsp. travancoricus
TAGCAGTAGTAGTAGGATTATCATTAGCGAAAATAATAGTAGTTGTAGTTGTAGCAAGAGTAGTAGTAATAGTAGTAGTAGGAGTAGAAGAAATAGTCGCAATAGTAATAGTTGCAGTAGTAGATGCAGTAGTTGTAGTAGTAGCTATAGTAGAAGTAGTTGGAGCAACAGTACTAGTATTAGTAGTAGTAGTAGTAGCAGTTGTAGTAGTAATATTAGTTGCAGTAGTAGCAGTAGTTATGATAGTTGCATAGTAGCAGTAGTCGTATAAGTAGGAGAAGTAATAATTGTAGTAGTAGTAGCCGCTACGACAGCAAGAGTAGTAGTAGTTGTAGTAGTAGTCCCCGTAGTAGTTGTAGTAAAAGTAGTATAGCAGTAGCAGAAGTCGTTGGGAAAGTAGTAGTAGTAGCAGTAGATGTAGCGACAACATTAGTAGCAGTAGCAGTAGCAGCATGAGTAGTAGCAGTAGTAGTAGTAGTAGCAGTAGATGTAGCGACAACATTAGTAGCAGTAGCAGCAGGAGTAGTAGCAGCAGTAATAGTAGTATTGGTAGTAGCAATAGTGTAGCAGTAGCAGCAACAGTAGTAGTCATTACTATAGTAGAAGTATTAGCAGCAGCAGCAGCAACAGTAGCAGTATTAGTAGCAGAAGTAGGAGAAGTTTTAGTAGTGGTAGTAATAATGGCTGTATTAGTAGTAGCAGTAGTAGTAGTAGTAGTAGTAGTAGTAGCGGTAGTAGTAGTAGTATTAGTATTGCAGAAGTAGTAGTAGCAGCAATAGTAGTAGTAGTAGTAGTTGTAGTTGTCATAGCAGTAGTAGCAGTAACAATATTCCTAGTAGTAGTAGCGGTTATAGTAGTAGTCATAGTTAAAGTAGTAGTAGTAGCAGCAGTAGTAGTGGTGGTGGCTGTAGTAGTAGTAGTAGTAGCAGCTGTAGTAGTAGCAGCAATAGTAGTAGTAGCAACAGTAGTAGTAGTGTTAGTAGTAGTAGTACTTGTTGTTGTTATTGTAGCAGCCATGGTAGTTATAGCAGCAATAGCAGTAGTTGTAGTAGTTGAAGTAGTAGCAATAGTAGTAGCAAAATTATTAGTCATAGAAGTAGTAGTTATTGTAATAGTAGTTGTACTAGAAGTAATAGTAGTAGAAGTAGCAGCAGTATTAATAGTAATAGTGGTGGCAGCAGTAGTATTAGTAGGAGTAGTAGCAGCAGCAGAAGTAGTAGTAGTTGGAGCAGTAGTAGTAATAGTAGTAGTAGTAGTAGTAGTAGCAGTTGTAGCGATAGCATCAGTGGCAGTAGTAGCAGAAGCATCAGTAGCAGTAGTAGCAGAAGTAGTAGTAGGAGTAGTCGAAGTAGTAGTAGAAGTAGTAGTGGTGGTGGTAGTAGTAGTAGTAGTATTAGTAGTCTTTATAGTTCTAGTAGCAGTAGTAGTCACACAAGTAGTTGTAGCAGTAGTAGTTATAGTAGCTGCAATAGTAGCAGTAGTAGTTGATTAGTTATAGTAGTACTAGTTGTAGAAGTAGTAGTAGCAACAGCAGTAGTAGTAGTATTAGCAATAGTATTAGTAGAAGTAGTTGTAGTAGTGCTAGTAGTTGTAGTAGTCGTAGTTGTAGCAGTAGTAGCAAGTAGAAGTAGTAGGAGTAGTGCTAGTAGTTGTAGTAGTTGTAGCTGTAGTACAAGAAGCAATAGTAATAATAGTAGGAGAAGTTCTAAGGGTAGTAGTTGTGGCAGCTGCTGCAGCAATAGTATTCGTAGCAGTGGTAGTAGTGGTAGTAGTAGTAGCAGAAGTATTTTTAGTAGTAGCAGTAGCAGCAGCATTAGTACTAGTAGAGATAGTAGTAGTAGCAGTTGTAGTAGTAGTAGTAGTAGCAATAGTAGTAGTAGCAGTAGCAGCAACATCAGTACTAGTAGAAATAGCAGCAGCAGCAGCAGCGACAGTAGTATTAATAGTGGTAGTAGTCGCAGTAGTAATAGAAGTAGTGGTAGTATTAGTAGTAGCAATAGTAGTAGTAGTAGTAGATGTAATTATAGCAATTACAGCATGGGCAATAGTAGTAGTACCAACAGCAGCAGCCGCATCCGTAGCAGCAGTACTAGTAGTAGTAGTACTAGCAATAGTGTGATCAATTTTAGTGGTAGTAGCAACAATAGTAGTAGTCGGAAGAAGAAGCAGTAGCCATAGTATTGATAGTAGCTATAGCAGCAACAGCAGTAGCAACAGTAATAGTAGAAGTTATTGTTGGAGTAGTAGTAGTAGTGGCAGTGGCAACAGTAATAATAGTAGCAGTAGCTACAGTAGTAGTAGTAGCAAAAGTAGTAATAGTAGCAAAAGTAGTAGTAGTAGTAGTAGTAGTGGTACTAGTAGTAGTTGCAGCAGAAGGTGTAGAAGAGGTGGTAGAAGAAGTAGTAGTAGTAATAATAGTAGTAGACGTAGTAGTTCCAGTTGTAGTAGTTGCACCACGAGCAGAAGTAGCAGCATTAGTGCTGCTCTTAGTATTACTAGAAGTAGTAGTAGTAGTTATAGTAGTAGTAGGAGCAGTAGTAGCACATGTAGTATTGGTAATAGTAGTAGTAGTAGTAGTAGTAGGAGAAGTAGTAGTAGTTGTTGTGGTAGTAGTAGTCATGATAGTAATAGTTGTTGTTGTTATTGTTTGTAGTTGTAGTAGCAGTCGTAGTCTTAGTAGTAGTAACAGTAGTAGTTGTAATTATAGCAGCAGCAATTATAGTAGTAGTAGCAGTAGCGGCAACAACAATAGTAGTATTAGTGGAGTGGTAGTCGTAGTAACTGTAGTAGTAGTAGTAGTAATTGTAGTAACTATTGTAGTAGTAGTAGTAGTCGCGGTAGTAGTAGCTATAGTAGTGGTTGTGGTGGTAGTAGTAGCAGTAGTATTAGTCACCACCGTAGTAGTATTTGCTATAACAATAGTAGTAGGTGCAGTAGTAGTGGCAGTGGTAGTTGTAGAAGAAGTAGTAGTAGAAGCAGCAGTAGTAGTTAAAGTAGTAGTAGAAGTAGTAGTAGCTGTAAAAGTAGCTGGAGTAGTAGTAGCAATAGTAGTATCAGTAGTCAAAGTAATAGCAGTCAGAGTAGTTATAGTAGTAGTAGGAGTAGCAATAGTAGTAGTAGTGGTAGAACTAGGTGAGGTAGTGGTAGAATCAATAGTAGTAGTTAAAGTAGAAGTAGTTGTAGTTGTAGTTATAGCACAAGTTGCAGTAGTTGTAGTAGTAGTAGTTGGAGCAGAAGTAGCAGCAGCGGTTGCAGCAGAAGTAGTAGCAGCAGTAGTAGCAGAAGTAGTAGCGGAATTAGCAACAAAAGTAGTAGTAGTAGTTGGAGTAGTAGCAATAGTCAAAGTAGTAGTTGTAGTAGTAGGAGTAACGACAGTAGTAGCAATAGTAGAAGTAGTAGTAGTAGTTGTAGTCGTTGAAGTACGAGTAGTACTAGTTGAGGTAGTAGCATTAGTAGTAGCAGGAGTGGCAGTAGTTGTGGTAGTAGTAGTCATAATAGTAGGAGCAGTAGCAGTTGTTGTCGTAGTTATAATAGCAGTGGGAGTTCTAGTAGTAGTAGTAGTAGTAGTTGGAGCGGTATAAGTGGAAGTTGTAGTAGCAGCAGTCATAGTAGTAGCAGAAGCAGCAACAGCCGAAGTAGTAGGAGTAGATGTAGTAGTAGATGCTTTAGTAGTCGGGGTAGTAGTAGCAGTAATCGTAGCAGCAGTAGTAGTAGCTATCATAGTAGCGGCAGTAGTAGTAGTAGTAGTAGTAGTAGTAGTAGTAGCAGTAGTAGTGGTGGTGGTGGTAGCAATACAAGTAGAAGCAATCGTTGTAACAGTAGTAGAAGTAGTAGGAGAACTAGTGGTAGTAGCAATAGATGTGGTGGTATCATTAGTAGCAGTCGCAGTTGTAGTAGTAGCAGCAGTAGTGGTAGTGGAAGTAGCAGTAGCATTAGCAACAACAGTGGTAGTCGTATTAGCAACACTATTTGCAGCAGCAGCTGTAGTAGTAGTATTAGTACTAGTTGTAGTAGGAGTAGTAGCAGTGGTGGTACTAATATTAGTAGTATTAGTAGTGGGAGTAGTAGCAGCAGTAGTAGTAATATTAGCAGTGGTAGCGATAGTAGTATTAGTTGTAGTAGTAGGAGTAGTAGTACCAGTAGTAGTAGTAGTTGTTGTAGTAGTTATAGTAGTAGCAGCAGTAGCAGTAGTCTTAGAAGTAGTCGTAGTATTTACCGTAGTTGTTGTAGTTATAGTAGTAGTAGCAGTAGTAGTAGTAGTGATTGTAGTAGTAGTAGTAGCAGTTCTGGTAGAAGTAGTATTATTATTATTAGTTGTTGTTGTTGTTTTTGCAGCAGCTGCAGTAGGAGTAGTAGTAGTAGTAGTAGTAGAAGTACCATCAGCATTAGTAGTAGTAGTAATACAAGTTGTAGTAGTAGTAGTAGTGGCAGCAGTAGTATTAGTAGGAGTAGCAATAGTAGTAGTAGTTGCTGTTGTAGCAGTAACATCAGTAGTAGTAGTAGCAATAATTGCAGTAGTAGCTGTAGTAATAGTAGGTGTAGTCGAAGTAGGAGCTGAAGTAGTAGTAATAGTAGTTGTAGTTGTAGTAGCAAAAGTAGTAGTAGAAGTCGAAGCTATAGTAATGGTAGATACGATACCTATAGATATAGCAGCAGCAGTAGTAGTAGTAGCAGAAGCAGTAATACTTGTAGTTGCAGGAGTAGAAGTAGTACTAGTAGAAGTAGTAGCAGCAGTAGCTATGGTAGTAGAAGTAGTACTAGTAATGGTACCAATAGTTGCTATTGAATCAGCTGTAGCAGTAGCATTAGTAGTAGCAATAGCAGTAGTAGCAGTGAAAGTTGTAGAAGTAGTAGTAGTAGGGGCTGTAGTAGCAAAAATCGTAGTAGTTGTAGTTTTTGTAGCAATAGCAGCAGCAGTAGCAGTAGTAGTAGCAGTAGTAGAAGAAATAGTAGTTGTAGTAGTGGTAGTAGTAGTAGTTGTAGTAGTAGGAGGAGTAGTAGTAGTAGCTCTTGTTGTAGTAGTAGTAGTAGTTGTATAAGTAGTAGTAGTAGTAGTAGTAGTAGCAAATGTAGTAGTAGAAGTAGTAGTAGTAGTAGAAGCAACAGTAGTAGCAGTAGTAGCAGAGGTAGTAGTAGCTGTAGTAGCAGAACTAGTTGAAGTAGTAGTTGTAGTTGTAATTGTAACAATCGTAGCAGCCATAGTAGTAGTAGAAGAAGTAGCAGTAGGAAACGTACTAGGAGATGTAGTAATAGCAACTGTGGTAGCCGTCGTATTAGTAGTAGTGGTAGTAGTGGCAATAAAAGTAGTAGTAGTAGTAGTAGTAGCAGTCATTGTAGTAGTTGTCATAGTAGTAGTTGCTGTTGTAGCAGTAGTAGCAGAAGTAGTAGGAGAAGTTGTAATAGGAACTGTGGTAGCTGCAATATTAGTAGTAGTAGTGGGCGTAGTAGCAGTAGTTGCTATAGTAGTAGTAGTTGTTGTTGCTACTACTGCTAATACTGCTACTACTACTACTACTACGACACCTACTGCTGCTTCTATTTCTACTACTATTACTCCTATTGCTACTACTGCTACTAGTACTACTACTATGACTACTATAACAACTACAGCTAGTCATAACAGTTGTAGTAGTAGCAGTAGTAGCAATAGTTGTACTAATAGAAGTAGTAGTAGTAGCAGCAGTAGAAGTAGTAGTAGTAGTTGTATAAACCACCGTACTAGTAGTAGTAGAAGAAGAAGCCGTAGTAGTAGTAGTAGTAGTAGGAGTAGCAGTAGTAGTAATAGTCATAGTTATAGTGGTAGTAGCAGTAGCAACTGTTACAATAGCAGTAGTAGCACTAGTAGTAGCTAAAGTAGTAGTAGTAGTTATTATCGTAGTGGTGGTAGTAGTAGTAGTACTAGTAGTAGTAGCAGCAGCTATAGTAGTTGTAAAAGTTGAAGTAGTAGCAGTAGTTGTAGTAGTTGTAGAAGTAGCAATAGTAGCAGCACAAGCAACATTAGCTGGAGTAGTAGTAGCAGTAGTAGCAAAAGTAGTAGTATTAGTGGAAGAAGAAGTAGTAGCAGTAGTCGCAGTAGTAGTAGTAGTAGTAGCAGTAGAGGTACTGCTAGTGCTAGTAGTAGTAGTACTAGTAGTAGTAGTAGTAGTAGTAGTAGTAGTAGTAGTAGTAATAGTATTAGTTATTGCAGAAGTAGTACTAGTAGTAGCAGCAGTAGTAGCAGTAATAGTATCAGTAGTAGTACCTGTATTAGCAATAGTAATAGTAGTAGTGCCAGTAGTATTAGTTGTAGTAGTAGTAGTACCTGTATTAGAAGTAGTAGCAGTAGTAGTTGGAGTAGCTATTGTAGTAGTAGAAGCTGAAGTCATAGTAGTCACAGTAGTAGTAGCAGTATCATCAATAAAAATAATAGTAGTTGTAGTAGAGCAATCGTAGTAACAGTAGTAGTAGAGCAATAATAGTAACAGTAGTAATAGAAGTAGCAGTTGTATAAGTAGTAGTATAGTAGTAGTAGTAGTAGCAGCAATAGTAGTGGAGCAATAGTAGTAGCAGTTCTGGTAGTCGTAGGAGTCATAGTACTAGCAATAGCAATAGTTGCAACAGCAGTAATAGTAGCATTAGCTATAGTAGTAGCAATAGAAGTAGTAGTAGTAGTTGACAGTAGTGCTAATACTAGTTGTAGTGCCAGCAGTAGCAGTAGTTGCAGTAGTAGTAGTAGTAATAGTTGTAGAAGTAGCCGCTGTAGGAGTAGTAGTAGTTGTTGTTGTAGTAGTAATTGTAGTAGGAGATGTAGTAGTAGAAGTAGTAGTAGTAATAGTAGGAGAAGAAGTCGTAGTAGTGCTAGAAGCAGTAGTAGTATTATTTTTAATAGTAGCAGTAGTTCTTGTTGTTGTAATAGAACTAGCAATCGTAGCAGTTGTAGCAGTAGTTGTTACAGTAGTTGTTGTGGTGGTAGTGCTAGTGGCATTAGTAGTAGTGCCAGTAGTAATAGCTATAGTAGTAGGAGCAAGAGAAATAGTGGTAGCAGCAGTAGTAGTTGTCATAGTAGAAACAGTAGTTGTAGCATGAGTATTAGTACTAGTAGTAGTAGTATTAGTAGTAGTAGTAGTAGTAGTAGTAGTAGTAGTAGTAGTAGTAGTAGTAGCAGTAGTTGCAGTAGGAGTAGTAAAAGTTACGGCAGCAGTAGAGTAATAGCAGCGGCAGTGGCAGCAGTAGCAGTAGTGTTTGCAGTAGTAATTGTAGTAGCCATAGTAGCAGTCGTAGTAACAGTAGTAACAGTAGTAGTAGTTGTCATAGTAGTACTAGCAGTAGTAGAATTGGTAGCAGGAGCAGTAGTACTAGCGTAGTGCCAGTAGTAGTAGCAGTAGTAGTGGACGTACCTTTAGTCGTTGTAGCAGCAGCAGCAGTAGTAGTAGTAGTCGTAGTACCGTTAATCATTGTAGCAGCAACAGTAGTAGTAGTAATAGTAGCATTAGTAGTAGCAATAGTAGTATGAGAAGTAGTAGTAGTAGGATAAGCAGTAGTTGTAGCAGCAGCAGTAGTAGTGGTAGCTGGAGGAGTAGTAGTAGTAGAAGTAGTAGTAATACTAGCAATAGCAGCAGTAGTAGTAATAGTAGTAGCAATAGTAGTTGTAGTAGTTATAGTCATAGTAGGATCAGCAGTAGCAGTAGTAGCAATAGTGGCAGTAGTATTAGTAGTGGTAGCAGTAGTAGTGGTAGTAGTAGTAGCGGTAGTAGTTGTAGTAATAGAAGCCGTAGTAGGAGTTATAGTAGTATTAGAAGCAGAAGTAGTACCAGCAGTAGTAGTAGCAAAAGTAGTAGTAGTAGAAGAAGTAGTAGTAGTATTAGTAGAAGTAGTGGTAGCAGCTGTAGTAGTAGTAGTAGTCATGCTATTCGTAGCAGTAGTAGCACTATAAGCAGTGGTATTGGTAGCAGTAGTAGCGGTAGCGGTAGCAGTAGCAAAAGTAGTAAAAGAAGATGTAGTATTTGAATTAGTAGCATTAGTAGGGCTAGAAGTAGTATTAGCCATAGAAGTAGTACTAGTTGTAGTAGTACTAGTAGTAGAAGGCATAGTTGCAATAAGTTGTCGTAGCAGAAATAGTAGTAGTAGTAATAGAAATTCTAGTAGTAGTTGTTATTGTTATTGTAGTAGTAGTAGTAGCAGTAGTAGTTGTAGAAGTAGTAGCAGTTGGAGTAATACTAGTAGTAGTAGTAGAAGTAGTAGTTGTAGTTGCAATAGTAGCAAAAGTAGGTGTAGTATTAGTATTCGTAGTAGTACTAGTGGTAGAAGTGGTAGTAGTCGCAGTGTTAGTAGTAGTAGTACTAGTAGCAGTAGTAGTGGTAGTAGTAGTACCAGTAGTAGTAGCAGAAGTTATAAAAGGAGATGGTGCATTTGAAGCTATAGCAGTAGTAGTTGTAGACGTAGTAGTGGTAGTATTAGTAGAAGTCGTAGTTGTAGTTATTGTCATAGCAGAAGAAGTAGTAGTAGTAGTAGTAGTAATAGTAGCAGTAGCAGTAGTTGTAGTTGTAGTAGTTGTTGCAATAGTTGCAAAGCTAGTGGTAGTAGTAGTAGCAGTAGCTGCTGTAGTAGTAGTAGAAATAGCCATAGTAGTTGTAGAAGAAGTAGCAGTGGTGGTAGCAGTAGTGGTAGTAGTAGTGGCTATAGTACTAATAAAAACAAAAGTTGCTGCAGTAGTAGTAGGAAAAATAGTGGTAGCATTAGTAGTAGGAGTATTAGTGGTCGCAGCTATGGTTGTAGTAGTAATAGAAGTAGATGTAGTATTAGTAGTAGCAGGTGTTGTAGCAGTTGGAATAGGAGAAGTAGTAGTATAGGTAGCAGTAATAGTAATAGTTGAAGTAGTAGTAGTGGTAGCGGTACTATCCAAATTAGTAGTAGTTGTAGTAGTAGAGTGGTAGCGGAAGTAGCAACAGCAGTAGTAGTCGCAGTAGTAGTAGCAGTAGCAGTAGTTGTAGTAGGAGTAGTAGTAATAGGAGAAGTAGTAGTAGTTGTAGTAGTAGTAAGAGTATGATTAGTAAATATAATAGTAGTTGTAGCACTAGTAGTAGGACTAGTAGTTGTAACAGTAGGCGTAGGACTAGAGGAAATAGTAACAGTAGTTATAGTAGAAGGTGTAATAGCAGTAGTAGTTGTAGTAGTAGTAGCAGCGGTAGCGGTAGTCGTTGAAGTAGAAATAGTTGTAGTATAAGTAGTAGTAGTAGGAGAAGTAGTTGTAGTAGTAGTAGTAGTAGAAATAGTAGTCGTAGTAGTAGTAGCAGTAGCAGTCGTAGTAGTAGTAGTCGTAGTAATAGTAGAAGTAGTAGTAGTAGTATTAGTACTAGTAGCAGTAGCAGCAACAGTAGTAGTAGTAGTAGTAGTAGTAATATCGACATAGTAGTAGTAGTTGTAGTAATAGTAGTGGTAACAGCTGTAGTAGTAGTAGAAGGAGTAGCAGTAGTAGTTGTTGTATCAATAGTAGCAGCAAAAGTAGTAATAGCAACAGTAGTAGGCACTGTATTAGTAGTAGTAGAGGTAACAGCAAGAGTAGTAGTAGCAGTTGTTGTAGAAGCAGTAGAAGCAGTTGTGGCACTAATAGAAGTAGGAGTGGTAGTAATAGTAGGAGTAGTAGGAGCCGTAGTAGGAGTAGTAGTAGCAGCGGTAGAAATATAAGTAGCTGTAGTAGCAGCAGTAGTGAGAGTATCAGTAGTAGTTGTGGTTGTAGTAGCAGTAGGAGTATCATTAGTAAAGATAATAGTAGTTGTAGCAATAGTAACAGGACTAGTAGTTGTAATAGTAGGCATAGGACTAGAGGAAATATTAGCAATAGTTATAGTAGAAGTTGCAATAGCAGTAGTAGTAGTAGCAACAACAGTAGTTGTTGTAGTAGTAGTAGCTGCAGTAGATGTCGTTGAAGTAGCAATAGTTGTAGTATAAGTAGTAGTAGTAGGAGAAGTAGTTGTTGTAGTAGTAGTAGTAGAAATAGTAGTCGTAGTAGTAGTAGCAGTAGCAGTCGTAGTAGTAGTAGTCATAGTAATAGTAGAAGAAGAAGTAGTAGTATTAGTACTAGTAGCAGTAGCAGCAGCAGCAGCAGTAGTAGCAGTAGTAGTAATATCGACGTAGTAGTAGTTGTTGTAGTAATAGTAGTGGTAGCAGCTGTAGTAATAGTAGAAGGAGTAGCACTAGTAGTTGTTGTATCAGTAGTAGTAGAAAAAGTAGTAATAGCAATAGTAATAGGCATTGTATTTGTAGTAGTAGAGGTAACAACAAGAGTAGTAGTAGCAGTTGTTGTAGAAGCAGTAGAAGCAGTTGTGGCACTAATAGAAGTAGGAGTGGTAGTAATAGTAGGAGTAGTAGTAGCAGCGGTAGAAATATAAGTAGTTGTAGTAGCAGCAGTAGTGAGAGTATCAGTAGTAGTAGTGGTTGTAGTAGCAGTAGGAGTATCATTAGTAAAGATAATAGTAGTTGTAGCAATAGTAACAGGACTAGTAGTTGTGATAGTAGGCATAGGACTAGAGGAAATATTAGCAATAGTTATAGTACAAGGTGCAATAGCAGTAGTAGTAGTAGCAACAGCAGTAGTTGTAGTAGTAGTAGTAGCTGCAGTAGATGTCATTGAAGTAGCAATAGTTGTAGTATAAGTAGTAGTAGTAGGAGAAGTAGTTGTAGTAGTAGTAGTAGTAGAAATAGTAGTCATAGTAGTAGTAGCAATAGTAGTCGTAGTAGTAGTAGTTGCAGCAACAGCAGTAGTAGTTGTAGTAATAGTAGAAGTTGTAGTAGTAGTAGTATTAGTACTAATAGCAGGAGTAGTAGTAGTTGTTGTAGTAGCAGTAGTAGTAATATCGACGTAGTAGTAGTTGTTGTATTAGTATTAGTGGTAGTTGCCGTAGTAGTAGTAGAAGGAGTAGCAGTAGCGGTAGTTGTATCTGTAGTAGTAGCAAAAGTAGTAATAGCGACAGTAGTAGGCACTGTATTAGTGGTAGTAGAGGTAGCAGCAAGATTAGTAGTAGTTGTTGTTGTAGAAGCTATAGAAGCAGTTGTGGCACTAATAGAAGTAGGAGTGGTAGTAATAGTAGGAGTAGTAGCCGCCGTAGTAGGAGTATTAGGAGCAGCGGCAGAAATAAGTAGTTGTAGTAGCAGTAGTAGTGAAAGTATTAGTAGCAGTAGTAATGGTTGTAGAAGGAGCAGTAGTTGGAGGAGTAGCAGTAGTAGTAGTAGCGGTAGTAGTAGTAATAGAAGCAGCAGCAGCAGCAGTGGTAGTAGCAGTAGTTGTAATAATTAGAGTAGAATTGGTAATAGTAGTAGTAGTAGCAGTCGTAGTTGGAGTAGTAGCAGCAATAGGAGCAGTAGTAGTAGTAGTTGGAGTAGCAGTTGCACTTATTGTGGTAGAAGTGGTTGCGAAAGTAGTAGTAGTAGGAGTATTAATAGTAAAAATAATATTAGTTATAGTAGTAGTAGCAGGAGTAGTTGTTGTAATAGTAGGCGTAGGAGTAAAGGAAATAGTAACAATAGTTAGAGTAGTAGGAGCATAGTGGTAGTAGTACTAGTAGTAACAATAGTTGTAATAGTATTTGTTGTAGTTGTATTAGGAGTAGTAGTAGCAGTATTAGTAGTAGTAGCAGTAGCAATAGTAATAATTATAGTAGGAACAGTAGTAACAGTAGAACTAGTAGTAGTAGTAGCAGTAGTAGTAGCAGCAGCAGTAGCAATAGTAGTAGCAGCAGTAGTAGTAGAATTAGGAGAAGTTGGAGGAGGAGGAGTAGTAGTAGTAGTAGAAGTATTTGCAGTAGTAGTAGCAATATCAGGAGTTGTAGTAGTAGTAGGGGTAGGTTAAGTAGTAGGAATCATTCAATTAGTAGTAGTAGCTATAATAGCAACTGTAGCAGAAGTAAAGTTGTAGTAGTATTAGTAGTAGTAGCAGAAGTAGTAGTGATAGCGATAGCAGGAATAGTAGTAGTAGTTGTTGTAGTAGTAGTCACTATATTTGTAGCAGCAACAATAACAACAAGAGCAGTTGTAGTAATAGTAGTAGTAGTAGTAGTAGTAGTAGGGGCAAATGTAATAGTAGCAATAGTAGTTGTAGTAGTAGCAGTGGGAAAAGCAGAAGCAGCAGTTGTAGTTGTTGTAGTAGTAGTACTACCAATAGTAGTTGTTGTAATAGTTGTCGTGGTAGTTGTATTAGAAGTAGTAGTATTATTGGTAGTAGCAAAAGTCGTAGTAGTGGATGTAGTAGTAGCAAAAGTAGTAGTACTAGAAGTAGTAGTAGTAATAGTAGTAGAAGTAGTAGTTGTAGTCAAAGTAGTAGAAGCACTAGTGGTAGTAGGAGTTGTAGTAGTTGTAGTAGCAGTAGTAGAAGTAGTAGTAGTCGTAGTCGCAGTAGTTGCAAAAGTAGAAGTAGTTGTAACAATAGTAGTAATATTAGTTGAACAAGAAGCAGTAGTAGTAGCAGTTGCAGTGGTTGTTGTAGCAAATGTAGTAGTAGTAGGAGGAGAAGGCATAGTGGTAGTAGCAGTAGTAGTAGCAGCGATAATAATAGAAGTCGTAGTAGTTGTAGTAATAGTAGCAGTAGTAGCAATATTAGTAGTAGTAGCAGTAGTAGCATCAGTTGTTGTAGTAGTAGTAGTAGCAGTAGCAGTAATAGTAGTACGTGAAGTAGTAGAAGTTATTATTGTAGGAGAAGTAGTAGTAGTAGTAGCAGTTGTAGTAGCAGTTATGATAGTAGTACTAGTAGTAGTACTAGTAGTAGCAGTAGTCGTAGTAGTATGAATAGCGGTAGAAGCATCAGTAGTTGCATTAGTTGTAATAGTAGTAGTACTGGCAATAGTCATAGTAGTTGCAGTAGTATTAGTAATAGTGCTAACAGGAGCAATAGTAGTAGTAGTAGTAGTAGCAGCAGCAGCAGCAGTCGTAGAAGCAATAGCAGTGTAGTAGTAGTAGAAGCAGTAGCAGCAGTATTAGTAGTAGTAGGAGAAGTCGTAGTAGTAGTAGTAGGGGTAGCAACAACAACAAGAATAATAGTAGTAGTAGTTGTTGTAGTAGCAGTAGCAGTAGCAGTAACAATAATAGTAGTAGAAGTATTGGTAGGAGTATTAGTAGTACTGTTAGTAGTTGTAGTAGTAGTAGTAGTAGTCCTATTAGAAGTAGTATGGGTTGAAGCAGTAGTAGCAATAGTAGTAGAAGAAGTGGTAGTTGTCTAAGTAGTAGGAGACATCATACTAGCATTAGTTGTAAGAGGAATAGTAGTAGTAGAAGCAGTAGTAGCAGAAGTAGTAGTAGCAGTAGTAGCAGTAGTAGCAGTAGTAGCAGTTATTTTAGTAGTATTTGTAGCAACAAAACTTGCAGCAGCAGTAGCAATAGTAGTAGCAGCTATTGTTGTAACACTAGATTTCATTGTAGCAGTTGTAGTAATAGTTGTTGTAGCAGCACTAGTAGAAGTAGTATTAGCTGGAGCAGTCGCAGCAGTAGTGGCTACTGTAGTAGTAGGAGGAGTAGTAGTAATATTAGTAATAATAGTAGTAGTAGAAGTATTAGCAGTAGTATCGGTAGTAGTAGCAGTGGCAGTAGCAGTAGCAACCATAACAGTAGTGGCTGTAGTAGCATTAGCAGTAGTGGCTGTAGTAGCATTAGTAGTAGCAATAAGTAGTAGTAACAGTAGCAGCAGCAGCAGCAGCAGTAGTAGTAGTAGTAGTAGTAGTAGTAGGAGTTATCGCAGTAGTTATTGTGAGTAATAGTAACAACAGTAGTAGTTGTTGTAGTAGTAGGAGTAATAGCAGCCGTAGTAGTAGTAGTAGCAAAAGTAGGAGTACTAGTAAAAGTAGTAGTAACAGTAGTTGTCGTAGTAATAATAGTAGTCATAGTAGTAGTAGTAGCAACAACAGCTGTAGTAGTGGCAATAGTAGTAGTAGTAGTTGTTATTGTTGTAGTAGCAATAGTAGTAGTGGTAGCTGTAGTAGTAGTAGTTGTTGTTGTAGTAGCAATAGTAGTAGTGGTAGCTGTAGTAGTAGTAGTAGTAGTAATTGGAGCAGTAGCTGTAGTTGTAGCAGCAGTAGTAGTTGTGAAGGCTGTAGTTGCAGGGGCAACAGTAGTAGTTGTTGTAGTAGTAGTAGGAGAGGTAGTAGCAGCGGTAGCAATACTAGTATTATGAGTAGTAGTAGCGGTAGGAGTAGCAGCAGTAGTAGTAGGATTGAGAGTAGCAGTAGTGTAGTAGTAGTAGTAGTAGTAGTAGTAGTAGTAGTAGTAGTAGTAATAGAAGCAGCAGCAGTAGTAGCAGCAGCTACAATAGTAGTAGTAGTTGTAGTAGTAGCGACGTAGTAGTAGAGTAGTAGTAGCATTGTAGCAGTAGCAGCGGCTGTAGTAGCCATAGCAATAGCAATCGTTGTTGTAGTAGTAGTAGTAGTTGCAGTTGTACTAGCATAAGGAGTAGTAGTAGTAGTTGCTGTAGTAGCATTAGTAGAAGTAGGAGGAGCAGTAGTGGCATTAGTAGTAGTAGCAAGTCATAAAAGAAATAGTAGTAGTAATAGTAGTAGTAGTAGCAATTGTAGTTGTAGTAGCAGTAAAAGTAGCAGCAATAGTATAACAAGTAGTAGGAGTGGTTCTAGCAGTAGCAGCAACAGTAGTAGTATAGCAATAGTAGTAGCAATAGCAGCAACAGTAGTAGTAGTTGTTATAGTAGTAGGAGCAATAGTCGCAGTAGTTATGGATGTATTTGCAATAGCTGTAGTAGTTGTAGTAGTAGTTGTTGTAGGAATAGCAGTCCTAGTTGTAGTACGAGTAGTATTAGTAGGAGTTGTACTAGGAGCAGTAGTGGTAGCAATACGACGGGTAATAGTTGAGGCAGTAGTAGCAGTAGTAGCCGCAGTAGTAGTAGTTACAGTAGTGGCAGCAGTAGTAGTTGTAGAAGTAGTAGTAGTCGTAGTAGTAGTAGTAGTAGCTATGGTAAGAGTAGTTACAGTAGTAGTAGCGGTGGTAAGAGTAGTTGCAGTGGTAGTAGTTGTAGTAGTAGTTGCAGTAGTAGCAGTAGTAGTAGTAGTTGCAATTGTTGTTGCTATAGTAGTAGTAGTAGTAGTAGTTGCAATGGTTGTTGTTGTAGTGGTAGAAGTAGTAGTAGTAGTGGTAGCAGCAACAACAATAGTAGTAATAGTCATAGTAGGAGTAGCGATGGGAGTAGTAGTAGTTGCAACAGCAATAGCAGTAGTAGTAGTAGTAGTATTAGTAGTAGTAGGAGTGGAAGTAGCAGTAGCAGTAGTACTAGCTGTAATAGTAGTAGTATTAGCCAAAGGAGTCGCAATAGTTATTATAGTAGTAGTAGCAGTGGCAATTGTAGTAGGCATAGGAGTAGTAGTTGTAGCTGTAGTAGTACTAGTAACAATTGAAGTAGTAGTAGTAGTATTAGTAGCAGTATGACTAACAGTAGCAGTAGTAGCAATAGAAGGAGTAGGTTTCTTAGTAGTTGTAGTAGTAAGAGTAGAAGTAGTTGTAGTAGTAGTAGTAGTCGCAATAGTAGTAGTAGTAGCAATAGTAGTGGCAGTTGTTGTAGCAGTTGCAATAGTAGCAGTAGCGCTAGAATTCATAGCAGTTGTTGTAGTTGTAGTATGAGATGTTGTAGTAGTAGTAGTTGTTGTTGTTGTTGCAGTAGTAGTAACTAAAGCAGTAGTAGCAGTTGCAGAAGTAGTAGCTATTGAAGTTGCAGTACTAGAAGTAGCGGTAGCAATAGTAGTAGTATTAATAGGACTAGTAGTTGCAGTAGTTATCGTAGTAGGTGTAGTGGTAGTTGCAATAGTTATAGCAACAATAGTAGTAGTTGTAATAGTTGTAGTAGTAGAAGTTGTTGTCGTAGTTGGTGCTGCAGTAGTAGTATTATGAGCAGTCGTATCAGAAGTAGTAGTCGTAGTAGTAGTAGTAGAGGAGTGATAGTAGCAGTAGTAGTGGTGGTGGTAGTAGTAGTAGTGTAGCAGTAGTAGTGGTAGTACTTGCAGAAGTAGTAATAGCACTAGTAGCAGCATCGAGAGCAATAGTCATAGTAGTAGTAGTAGTAATAGCAGTAGTATTAGTAGTGTTATGTGTAGTTGTAGCAGTAGGACTAGTAGTAGCAGTAGTGGTAGTAGGAGTGTGAGTAGTAGTGGTAGTGGTAGTGGTAGTTGCAACAATTGTTGTAGGTGTTGTATTAGCAGCAGCAATAGTAGTAGTAGAAGTAGCAGTCATAGTAGTAGGAGTAGTAGTAGTGACAGTAGCATTAGTAGCAATACATTAGTAGTAGTAGTAGTAGTAGCAGTAGCAGTAGCAGCAACAACACCAGTAGTAATAGTAGTAGCAGTAGGAGTAGTATTTTTATTAATAGGAGTAGTGGTAGTTTTAATAGCGGTAGTAGTAGAGGTAGTAGTAATAATAGTAGCAGTAGGTGTTGGAGTAGGAGTAGGAGCAGTAGCAGTAGTAGTAGTAGCTGCTGCAACTCTCTACAGTTGTAGTAGTAGAAGTAGTAGTGGTCGTAGTTTTAGCATTGATAGTAGTGGTAGTTGTAGTAGTTGAAGTTGTAGCATTAGTAGTAGTAGTAGTTGTTGTTGTTGTAGGAGTACTAGTAGTAGCAGTTGTACTAGTAGAGTAGTAGTAGTAGTAGTAGCAGAAGGAGTAAGACTAGTGGTTGTAGTAGTAGAGTAGGAGTAAGAGTAGTGGAAGTAGTTGCAGTAGTAGGAGTAGGAGTAGGAGTAGTAGCAACAATAGTAGTGGTAGAACTTGCAGTTGTAGCAACAGAAGTAGTAGTAGTAGTAGGTGAAGTTGTAGTAGTGGTAGTTGTTGAAGTTGCAGCAGTAGCAGCAGCTGTAGTAGTAAAAGTATTAATAGTTGTAGCAGTAGTTGTAGTAGTAGTAGTAGTAGTGGCAATAGTAGCAATAGGAGTAACAGTAGTAGCAGTAGAAGCGGTAGTAGTTGAAGTAGTACTGGCAGTAATAGTAGTAGTAGTAGCAGTAGCAATGGTAGCAATAGTAGTAGTAGTAGAAGTAGTAGTAGTAGTAGCAGCAGAAGTGGTAGTAGTCGCTAAGTAGTAGTAGTAGTAATAGTTATAGTGGTTGTTGTATCAGTAGTAGTAGTAGGATAAGCCGCAGTAGCAGTAGTAGTAGTAGTAGTAGTAGTAGAAGCCATAGTAGTAGTTGTAGTAGTAGCAGAAGCCGCAGTAGTAGTAGTAGTAGGAGCAGCAGTAGTAGTAGTGGTAGGAGCAGCAGGAGTAGTAATAGTAGTAGTTGCAATACTAGTAGCAACAGCAGAAGTAGCAATAATAGTAGTAGTATTAGAAGTAGTTAAACTACTACTACTACTACTACTACTAGTAGTAGTAGTAGTGGTAGTGGTAGTAGTAGTAGTAGTAGTAGTAGTAGTGGTAGTGGTAGTAGTAGTAGTAGTAGTAGTAGTAGTAGTACTAGTACTAGTAGTAGCAGTAGAAGCAATAGGTGTTGTAGTTGTAGCAATAGTAGCAATAGTGCCAGTGGTTGTTTTTGTTGTAGAAGTAGTAGTTGTAGTAGTAGCACTAGCTGCATTAGTAGCAGTAGGAGTAGCAGTAGTAGCAGCAGTAGTATTAGTAGCAGAAGTAGTAAAAGAAGTTGCAGTAGTAGTTTCAGAAGTAGTAGTAGTTGTTGTAGTAGAAGTACTAGTAGTAGTAGTAGTAATAGTAGTAGTAGTAGTAGTAGTATTAGTAGTAGTAGTAGTAGTAGTTGAAGTAGTAGTAGTAGTAGCAGTAGTACTAGCATACTACTAGCAGTAGTGGTGGTAGGAGTAGTAGTAGTAATAGTTGTAGTATTAGTAGTAGCAATATTGGCTATAGTGGTATTAGTTGTAGTAGTAGTATTTATAGCACAAGTAGGAGTAGCAGTAGTATTAGTAACAGTAGTAGTAGTAGTAGTAGTAGTGATAGTAGTTGTAGTAGGAGTAGTTGTACAAGTAACAGTAGTAGCGGTAGTTGCAATAATAGTAGTAGTAGTAGTAGTAGTAGTAGTAGTAGTAGTAGTAGTAGTAGTAGTAGTGGTTGTTGTAAAAGTAGTAGCAGCAATAGTTATAGTAGTAGTATTGTAGTAGTAGTACCAATTGTATTAGCAGTATAATATTAGTAGTGCTAATAGTATTAGTAGTAGTAGTAGTAGCAGTAGTTGGAAAAGTAGTTGTAGGAGTTGTAGTTGTTATTGTAGCGATCGCAGCAGTAGTAGTAGGAGTAGCAGTTGGAGTAGTAGAAGTGGAAGTAGTTGTCGTCACTGTAATTGTAGGAGTATCATTAGTAAAAATAATAGCAGTTGTGGTTGGTGTAGTAGCAGTATTAGAGCAATAATAGTCATAGTAGTAGTAGAAGTAGCCCTTATATCAGTAGTTGTAGTAGTAGTAACACTAGTAGTAGAGCAATAATAGTAACAGTTGCAGTAGTCGAAGGAGTCATAGTACTAGCAATTGCAGCAGTTGCAACAACAGTAATAGTAACATTAGCTGTAGTAGCAGTAGTAAAAGTAGTAGTTGTTGTAGTGCCAACAATAGTAGTAGTAGTAGCAGTAGTTGTAGTTCTAGTAGTAGAAGTAGCACCAGCAGTAGTAGTTATAGTGGTTGTAGTAGCAGTAGTAGTAGCGGATGTAGTAGTAGTAGTAGTAGTAATAGAAGGAGAAGAAGTCAGAGTAGCAGTAGTAGTATATGTTTTAATAGTAGCAATTGTTGTTATTATTTCAATAGAATTAGCAGTCGTAGTAGTAGTAGCAGTAGTTGGTATAGTAGTCGTAGTGATGGTAGTACTAGCGGCATTAGTAGTAGTGCCAGTAGTAGTAGCAGTAGTAGTAGGAGGAGGAGAAATAGTGGTAGCGACAATAGTAGTGGTAGTAGTATAAGCAGTAGTAGTTGCAAGAGTAGTAGTACTAGTGGTAGTAGTTGTAGTAGTAGTAGTAGCAGTAGTTGTAGTAGTAGTAGTAGAAGTTACAGCAACAGTAGAGTAGTAGCAACTGCAGCAGCATTAGTTGTAGTAGTAATTGTAGTAACCGTAGTAGCAGTCATAGCAATTGTAGTAGCAGCAGCAGCAGTGGTAGTAGTAGTAGTAGTAGTAGTAAAATAGTAGTGCTAGTGTAGTAGCAGTAGTAGTGGAAGTACCATTAGTCGTTGTAGCAGCAGTAGTATTATCAGTAATAGTAGTATTAGCAGTAGCAATAGTAGTACCAGAAGTAGTAGTAGTAGGATAAGTTGTAGTTGTAGCAGTAGGAGTAGTAGTAGCAAAAGTAGTAGTAGTAGAAGTAGTAGTAGCAGCAATAGAAGTAGTAGTAGTAGTAGTAGTAGTTGTAGTAGTTATAGTCATAGTAGCAGCAATAGTAGTAGTAGTAGTAGTAGGAGTGACAGTAGTATTAGTTGTAGTAGTTGAAGTAGGAGAAGTAGTAGTAGCAGTGGTAGTAGTAGTAGCAGTAGTAGTGGTAGTAGTAGTAGCAACAGTAGTAGTAACCGTAGTATGAGTTGCAACAGTAGTAGTAGTAGGAGGAGAAGTAGTAGTAGGAGGAGAAGTAGTAGTAGTATCAGTAGCAGTAGTAGTAGCAGCTGTGGTAGTTGTAGTAGTCATGCTATTAGTTGCAGTAGAAGTACTAGAAGTAGTAGTAGTGGTAGTAGTAGAAGTAGTAGTAGTAGCAGAAGTAGTAAAAGGAGAAGCTGTATTTGAAGCTGTAGCAGTAGTAGTTGCAGAACTAGTATTAGCAATAGAAGTAGTACTAGTTGTACTAGTAGTAGCAGTAGAAGTCACACTTGCAATAGTTGTAGTAGTTGAAATGGTTGTAGTAGTAATTAAAATTCTAGTAGTGGTAGTTGTTGTCTTTGTAGTAGTAGTAGTAGTAGCAGCAACAGTAGTTGTAGTAGTAGTAGTACAAGTAGTAGTTGTTGTTGTAGTTGCAATAATAGCAAAAGTAGTGGTAGTAGTAGTATTAGTAGTAGTTGTAGTTGTGGAAGTGGTAGTAGTCATAGTAATTGTAGTATTAGTAATACTAGCAGCAGTAGTAGTGGTAGTAGCAGCAGCAGCAGTAGTAGCAGAAGTTGTAAAAGGAGATGTTTCATTAGAAGCTATAGCAGTAGTAGTTGTAGAAGTAGTAGTAGTCGTAGTAGTAGTAGTAGAAGTCGTAGTTGTAGTTGTTGTATTAGCAGAAGTAGTACTAGTTGTTGTTGTTGTTATAGTAGTAATAGTAGTAGCAGTAGTAGTAATAGTAGTAATAGTAGTAGTAGTTGCAATAGTTGCAATACTAGTGGTTGTAGTAGTAGTAGTAGCAGCAGCAGTAGTAGTAGTAGTAGCAGCAACAATAGTAGTAGTAGAAATAGTCATAGTAGCTGAAGAAGTAGTAGTTGTTATGGTATTAGTAGTAGTAGTGGCTGTAGTACTAATTGTCGTAGTAGCTGAAGAAGTACTAGTAGCATTAGTAGTAGGAGTTTTATTTGTAGCAGTTGTTGTTGTAGTAGTAATAGAAGTAGGTGTAGTAGTAGTAGTAGTAGGTGATGTAC
>RXID01016851.1:0-62339 GCA_005019695.1 Trichopus zeylanicus subsp. travancoricus
GTTGGATTTCCTCCACAATAATGCTCGTCTCATTCACCGGGCGATTTCTCCTGAGGTTATTTGCGATTCGAATTTGACATTTCCTTGCAGTTTTACTTGTGTGATCGAATGGTGGTGTCTGATGAGATGATTATGTTGCAGACAGTCTTTATTACTTCAACTGGAGCTTGGAAGCTGGGTGGATTTGGTTTTTCAGTCTCTTCTGATCAGGCCTCGTCTGGTTCGCCATCTGTGCAGCTGTTCCATTACTCAGTGAGATTTTCAATTGCTATTCAAGTATAGTGGCGAGGTTTTATACGTCTTTCCTATTCTCCATGGCACTTGTGTAACCTATGTTTTATAGTGAGGTTTCATGTTGATTGTTTATGCATCCACTCATGATCAACAATTTCATGGACATTTTGCTCAAAAAACAATTTCATGGACACTTCCACATGCCTACGAATATAGCTATGAATATGCCTGTGTCTGCATATCATCATTATAATGGAAGAATGATATATCTAATGTACAGGCAAAATTGTGTTTTCAAAAGCTATGAAAGTTTACTTGCCGAAGTTGTTTCTTTCAGGAGTATGATGTTGAAGATGCAGTGCTACCCCTGCAGCCACCTTTGAATTACACTGCGCCTGAATTGGTCCGGAGTAAAGAACTCTCCGTTGGATCTTCTTCTGATGTGTTCAGTCTTGGATGCCTTGCATACCATTTGGTTTCTCGCAAACCTCTTTTGGACTGTCATAACAATGTTAAGATGGTATGTTACATTCTTCTGAATAGGTTCTTTGAATAGAATATTTGTCGACAATCTATTATGATGTGTGTGGAAGTGACTTAAGTAACAAACTGGCTTTTGAATCTCTATTGGTTATACTTGTGATTAAGTGTTCAACTCATGCACTCCACCATTATTGATCATTTTGACTGTTGCCTTTGCCTATATCTATCTATTCATGTCTTTTTTGTTAAATCTTGCCAATTATAGTCCAAACTCAGAACCCATTCTAACCATGCACATACACGAGGCATGTAAAAGATAATGCTGTCTTTCTGTTATAAGATTCAGATTCATGTCTAAGATTTGCATTTGTTTTACCACAAAATTCTTTACCTTTGATTTAAGATACAAATGTATTGGCCCACTTTTGGCATTGGAAAAAAATTTCAGATCACTGGATTATCTTCCAAAATTTTCTATATCATGTTACAGCCTTGTAAAGGAAGGTCCCTGTGTAAGACTTATTGCCAATTTGTTCTCAATTGTTAGTTGCTACCCTTCCAAGGGTTCATACTGCTTGTGAAGTGGTCTGAATGAAACACTTTAAGGGATTGAAATGATGGAGGTCTTTCCTTGGATGGTGTGCATCCAAACCGCCTTTATTTACATGAAATGAAGGCTGCCTAAAGTCCTTCAATGGAGGTTTAAGGAAAAAAAAAGATTTAGCATGAAAACTATTCATTTTTGCTTGTTATTGGTTTTTGTTGCAAGCTTTTACTCAAAATTAGGACATCTAACTTATGCATAAGGAAATTCTAGGGCTTAAGGTGCATGCCCCATTAACTGGGAGTGAAACTTGATTGCTTGTTTTATTAAAAGCAATTAAATGCAGCATGAGCTCAATTGAGGAGAATACCTTAGGTGTTGCGGTATTTATGAATCCATAGCCTGATTCCGGCTGAATTCTCAAAGTCCAAAGACATTATAGATGGTAATAAAGAAATTAGAGTAGCATGGGCTATTGAGGGCATGAAATGTTAAGATTATTAGAGATTGTTTTAATATTGATTAATGGCTTTCATTTAGTTGTAAGTTCATTGGAATGTCAATGCCTATGCACTCTTTCATAAGCACTATGCAGGTCAGATTTATATGAAACCTCCATTGCTGTTTTTGTTTTCATTTAAGATGAGACATCTTTCTTTTTGAATTGCAGTATATGAACAGCTTGACATACTTATCAACTGAAGCTTTTTTGGATATACCTCCAGAGTTGGTTATGGACCTGCAAAGGATGCTATCAATGAACATGGGTTCCAGGCCAACCACCTCAGAATTTACAGGTATGAGTCATACAATCCTTTTTCCTTCTAGGGTAAGCTTTTTAGCCAAAGCCCTTTACTAGTGGTTGCTATTGGGATGTGAAATAGAATCAATCAAAATTCTGATATTGGCTGATAACACTGTCGTTCTTGGAGTGCTTATATGATCTGGCCTTGTCATTTGGTTTCTATGAATCTTTGTTTTTTTGGTAGTGTTCAATAAAAATTGCTTCAAAATCTTGGTAGTTGTATATTTTCTGGAGTCATCTCTTCTATGTTTCCTTGTGCCCGTTAGCGAGCTATCTCTGTTTTATATTGTCAGTCTATTTTAAACATCTGTATGAGGTAGAGTGAGAAACAGACTTGAAGGATTCCACATAGGTTTCGGGCCTTTTCTAATAAGATTGGAGTGTTACCTATAAGAACGGTTTGAAGGGATCAAAATGGTCTGATTGGATGTGCATTCTTTAGGATATTGTGTGCCTTCAGGATTTCATCGGCATGCAACTTGAGCTTTTATATGCAATAAATTGGATAAAGGCAAATGGTGATGGATTAGGAAGAGAAGAAATTATTCTTTGCCTTAGTTCTACCTAGTTGATAAGTTTTTTATTCTTATATTTATCAACTGAATTTTCTTTGCAATATAGACCAATCATTAAGTTTGATCCTCAAACCATTTATCCTATCAAATAAATATAATGATGTTTGACAACATGAATGTCATGTTGAACATCCAAAAAAACATGAATTCTATGTTTCTTTGGACCAATGCTATGAGCTTATGACCTCCCAAAGGCAAGTCCCAAATTGGGGAGGTGATCACTAACAACCCCCAACGCACACCACCCTCTGGTGACAATATTTTTTGTTTTCTTTCAGCCCCTTTGACTTCTAAACTCCCTAATCAGCCTTCTAAGCCATTTTCTCTTAGCTTACATGACAAAAATTTCCTAAACCCATCTAAAACAAGAAACCAAATGAGGGGTAGGAGGAGGATGGAAAACTCGTCTCCTGACTTTTTTCGTCCTTATCAACTTCAGCCACCTATTAAATCCTTGCTGAACAGACCTTAATCTTCCAACTTTGAGTTCAGCAATGAAGAGAAGAAGAAATCTGCCTTCTCCTTGCCAACTTCCAGCCTATGGGGTCCTACTCAATCTCCCTCCTTTTTCTTGTCCTTCCATGTTCTTTATTTCTCCCTCCTTCTTCTTCTTCTTCTTAACTATTGCCTTTTTGTGAATTTAACTGTTTCTACGTATATATATTTACCTTTTCTCTCTCTCTATCTCTTTAAAATTTCACTATTTTCCTTGCCGTCAATGTTTGTCATATCTTTTTACAATTTAGTTATTTTTTAAATTATATTGTTTCTTTTTCATTTTTGTTATTATATTTTAAACTTTCGTTATATTGTTAACATTTTGCTTCTTTTTCTTCTTTAATATTGTTTCTCTTCAAATGAACTCTTTTCTTCTTTAATATGTTTACCTTTTCCCATTTATTTTTTTTCAAAATTTTGTTATTTTCCTTGACTTCAACAGCAATTAGATCTCATTCAAATCTAATCACTTTTTAAATCCCATAGTTTCTTTTAAAATTTTATTTTTTTTAGCATTTGGCTTCTTCTTGTTGTTCTTTAGTGTTGTTTCTCTTTGAATTGTTGTCCTTCAATGTGTTAACCTTTTCTCATTATTTTTTTAAATTTCCATAATTTTGTTGTTTTCAATTTTTAATATATCCCTCTTCAATCTAACTATTGTTTTTCTCAATCCAATTTTTGTTTCTAACATTTTGTTATCACATTTAAAATCTTTATTGTATTTAAACAATTTGTGTAAGCCTTCATTTTTTTAGTTTATATCTATTAAGCACTTTAATGAAGTCTTCAAATTTTATTTTACTGCTATTTAACGTTTAGTTGTCATTCTTCAAAGTTTTTTGATATATCTTTTGGAAATTTTGTGTTTCTCTATTTCTTTTCAACATTATGTTTTTTCTTTTTAAGATCAATTATTCCTCTGTTTGGTATCTATCCTTTGGCTATTCAATTTTGTCTTTTTCATAAATTCATTATTTTACTTGCTTTCAGTACTTTAGTATTATTTCCTTTTAAAATTAACTGTTTCTGGCTTAAAATGTTATTTTCTCAGTAATTTAGGTTGAATATTTCATTACTTCTCTTACCATTTAATGTGTTTTATATTTCTTTTTAGTTTAACTGTTGTTAGTTTAAATCCCATTGTTTACTTTTGACTTTTGTTATCACATTTTAAAATTTTTATACTATCTTTGAGCATTTTGTGTTAGTCTGCATATTTCAGTTCATAACTATTTTTCACTTTGTTTTAAGTCTTTAAATTTATTTTACTTCTCTTTTAACTATTAGCTCTCATTCTTCCAAATTTTTGACTTTTCTTTTTAAAATTTCTTCTCTCTCTCTCCAACTTTAAGTTTTTCTTTTTAAAATTGAATTTTCTCCTTTAATGTCTATACTTTTTTGAACATTTTTTTATTTTTTAAATTCAATATTTTGCTTGTCTTCAATGTTTATTATATCCCCTTGCAATTTAATTCTTTTCTAAAATCCCATTATTTCCATTTATTTTTTGTTTTTATATTTTTAATTTTTTCTCTTTAAAATGAGCTATTTCTCCTTTAATATTGGACCTTTTCTTATTATTTTCTTAAACTTTCATTATTTTCCTTCTTTTCAATTTTTAGTATATCTCTGTTCAATTTTGATGATGTTTCTCCTATTATTTCTTTTCAATTTTCTGTTATCACATTTTAAGATTTTATTATCTTTTTAACATTTTGGATTAGTCTTCATATTTTAGTTTATATCTATTTGGAACTTCATGTAAGTCTTTATTTTACTACTCTTTTTAACTTTTGATTGTCATTCTACAAATTTTTTTATATATTTGTGGGTTCTAATATGACTTTTTGATACAAGATTTGCAAGAAAAAATTAATTTAAAATTAAATTAAATAAATTTATGTCTTAAAGTTTGAAATTAAATATGAAACTTTTTCCTGCAAATCTCAATTGATTCATCTTGAGTTTTTATTACTCTTTGATGAAAAAGAGTTGAAAAGGGACAAAAATTTTCCAAATAAGAAAATCACGGTCGTAGAGGACAAGAAAAAAATGAATTCAAAACGTGGAATTCGAATTATTCTTTGTCACCGGCTTAGAAAAACATGAATTTTGCTTTTTTGTAAAAAACCCCTTCAAGGATTATGTAAATACAAATAAAATTTTGTAATTACAAATAAGACCAAAATATTTAAAAAGGGTTTAATGATGAATCAGATAGTACATCTCAACACTGATAACCTCGATTTGCTCATTGTTTCCCATGGAGACATATTTCTCCTGATCATTTGATTATCTTAGGTTCATGAATCTTTGTATAATAATTGATATATGAACTGATGATTTCGAATTCACAATCTATGCATCAGGAGAAACATTAATAAAATTTGATTTAAAATAAAGTAACAATTTAATTTATCTTGTTTTTTTTCCCTGCAGAAATTTCAATTTATAATAATCTTTTATAAAATATCTTTTCTTTTTCTAATCAAAACAAATATTTTCTTTTGACTGATCAAATGCCTTTTCTTTTAAATTGTTTTTACTCTTTACAAACTTCTTTTTCTAGATCTGCTTCTTAAAGAGTTTTCTGGACTGAAAATTAAATTTCTGTTTTTTCTCAATCAGATTTGTTGATTTAATTTTAACAAGTTTTGCTTTAATAATCTTTTTTCTTTCATTCTCTAAGACATACTGATTTAGCATTTTATCTAGCGTTTAACGACGATCATGTGTATTATAATTGGTAATAAAATTTTCAAAGGATGTAGACAATGAGTCCAGTATGTAGTATATAACATATTCATTATTAAGATTCAAATCCAAACTGTTTAACTTATGTGCAATTGAATACATTATTAAGATATGCTGTCAAATATTTAAATACTCAACTAATTTTATATTGTGAAGCTTACGAGTCAAAAATAATTTTTTGGATTTAGAGGATCTAACAAACTTATCATAAATACTTTGAAGTAATTTTTTAACAGAATAAACATATGGCAGATTGACGCAAATTGTTTAAGAAACTATTTTTCTGATTTTCAATTTTGCTAATTTGTCTGTTCTGTGTCATTTTTCAAAGTAAAATATTTGAAATTGTTTAATCCCATAGACGATTTAGGAGTATCAAGAGTAATGTCAAAATTTTGAAATGTCAAATGAGTTTCTAGTTTATTTATTTAAATTGAGTAATTTGATCTATTCAAAATCTTGATCTTGAAAAGTTGACTACTAAATTTTATGCTGTAAATTTTGTAATGAATATATTAAATTCATAACAAATGCATTTTAATAATAAATAATTCATGATTTAATTAATTTCAAATGAGGATTTTATTGTGATTTTGCATTAGCTCGTTTGGAATAATAATACAAATTAGGATATTCCACAATATAATCATTAAAATCAAAATTGGGACTATATTATGATCTTGCATTATATTTTTTGAAAGTATAATACAAATCACGAGATTTAATCAATAAAATACATAATTGGCATAACAAATTATAAAAGTCCGATTTGTTTTTCTTTTATTATTACAAATACATTTTCAAAATATTTTATAGTTATTTCTTCTTTTTATCAACTCAATCTTTAAGTCAAATTAATTAGAATTAAAATAAAAACAAAACAATGATATTTATAAATTAAAATAACATCAAAATTTTTTTTGGAATATATGGTCATTTTAATTTATAAATATTTAAAATTATTAGAATAATTAATAAAAATTAAATTTTTGATTAATATGAATATCCTTGGGAATTGTAAATTGTAATTGCAATTTAAATGCAATTTGCAATGCATATAAAACCAATTGAATTTCAAGTTTGCATAAAAGTCCTTCTAAAGCTTTAATTTACAAAATTTTCAAAAATTTAACTAATTCGAAAAAATTCATCATAAATTGAAATTTTGGAATTTAATTTCGAATTTTTTTACCATCAATATGATCGGTAATACCAATAGAGTTTTCAAAATAATTTTGAGTTAAAATTTGAGACAAAAACTCAATTTTTTCAAATTGAGTTTCGAGAAATTCAACCAATATTAAATTGTAATTTGACTTGCGGACTAAATATCAAATATTAGCTTTGATACTAATTGCGGGTTCTAATACTATCTTTTGATGTAAGATCCGAAAAGAACGAGTTTAAAACTGAATTAAATGAATATACATACCCTAGGGTCTGAAATAAAATCTAAAACCTTTTCTTGCGAATCCCAATTGACCCATATTGATTTTTTTCTACTGTTTGATGGGAAAGAGTTGAAAAAGAGAATTTTTCAAATAAGAAAATCATGGCTATAGCTGAAGAGAAGAAAATGAATTTGAAATCTGGAATTCGAATTGTCCTCTATCACCGACTTAAAAATACATGAATTTTGCTTTTTTTTGTAAAAAATTCCTTCCAACATTATGTAATTATAAATAAGGTTTTATAATTACAAATAAAGTCAAAGGATCTACAAAAAAGTTAAATGATCAAGTAGTTCAAATAAATTAATTTAAATCTAAATTTTTAATTGGATTCAGTCTAATACAATTTATTCTCTTTTACTTAGATAATCTTAACATAAGATCAGATACTGGGTATACTGTAAAACGCTCTGAGTCATGACGGAATACTCAAATGAACACATATATAAAATTTGATTCTGTTTATGTTATCATTCATTATTATATAAATATCAATTAAACAGTCAAAGTTAAATCACTTATTACAATTTGAAATTGCCTGACCTAAATTGTACAATCAAACTCATTTAAAAAATAAATCAGTAAATAATTTATAAAACTACAAGACTAACAATATCTTTTCAGAATTCTGTTATTCTCTATCTTTCTTAAACATTAAGTTTCTTCTCTTTCAAATCGATGGTTTCAGCTTCAGTGTCTTGTATTTAATTATTGAAATTTGTCTTTTCTTCAAAAGTTCATTATTTTCTTGTCCTTCAATGTTTATTATCTCTTTTCAGTTTAATCTTCGCTTTTTTAGGAAAACCCAACAATCCATTATTTTTTTCTAAGATTTAACACTTCTTTTTTATAATCAAAAGGGCTAAAACTTAACTTATTTTCAAAGCAGGGACTGATTGGGTGACTGAAAAGTTAAAGAGGCGCTGAATGGGTCAAATTTTGGTGGGTTTCTGGTAATTTCCCTTAAAGTTTTGATTTGAAAATCAATACAGTAGATTCTGTTTTTATGAACATTTGTTGAGAATGGCTAATCCCTTAATCTCAACCTAAATGGGTATGAATTCAAACTATATACTTTTGAATGAAAGGCTAGTCAAGAGCTCTTGCATTTATTGACTGCTGAATGCCCACCCCCATTGGTCCTAATCATGTACAACAGATCCATTTCTGATCAGACATTTGTGCATGGTTTATAATTCATGGACTTTCATCATGTCGATACTTTTTGTAATTATCTACACGTCATTTATTGCTCTTTGTTTGAAATGTAAAATCTGTTGATGCATGTGAAATGGGTGCATGAAATAATAAAGTGGGAATGTTATTTATGGTGTTTAGAGGTGGGGCAAGAGTGATCATAATTATCATCTTGAGAATTTTTATTGTGCTGAATATCAATGATTCTTACAAATATTACATGTCACAAAATTTTCCTTGTTTGTCCAGAGTAATTGTTCAAACACAAGCAAACAGTATCATACATCTACATCTTGGTTGATTTTTTGTAGTCCTTTTTTTTTTTGCACCTACATTACTTATTTCCTTAATAGGTTCTCTTTAATTTTAGTATGTGAAATTTTTGTTGTTATTCCACTTCCATTTTTCCTACATGCATATGGTATGTCCGTTAAAATTAAGTCATTTTGTTCTGCATCTGGATCAATACTGCTGCATGTTTATTCAAACACACACAGAATGCACACACAAAGAAAGAGGGATTTATGGTGAGTTCTCTTCTTGTTTTGGCACAAAGAAAGAGAAGTACAGCAACCTTGCCAACCTTTTATTGCTCACATAAAAGGAAATACAACTCTTAACACGGAGTGAAACTACAAGTTTCTCTACTTGTGTGTCTCTTTCACTTAATAGACTCCTTAGTCTATTTATAGTTTGGCTGTGAGCAACTGCTTCCTACAGTTCAACTGCTGCCCTGCAGTTCATCAACTGCTTCCTGCAGTTCAACTGCTGCCTTGCAGTTCATCAACTGCTTCTTGCAGCTCACTTTAGTCAGCTTGTCCTGCTGCTCGGTTTGCAGGACGGTTTGGGCTGTTTGGGTCTCCATCCAAACATGTCGTGACTCCGTCACTTGCTGCTATGTGTGCTGCCCGCGCACACATATGTTGGAGGTAGTCCGTCGCCTCGCCTGATCATGCGTTCCCACACATGATGTTCCTCGTAGTGGCACCAACCACCACAACTGGTTGTTCGCTCGTATGTGTGCTGCCCATACACATATACGTTGGAGGCACTCCATTGCCTCTGAGATCATGAGATCCGTTACATGATCTCGTTGTGGTGGCACCTACCACTCACAACGGGTGTGACAAACCTCCCCCACCAAGAGAGTCCGACGTCCTCGTCGGAGTAGAGTCCATGTACTCCTTAATTTGTTTCTCAAATTGCCATAGTGTAGAGTCCCGCTCCCACGTAGCATCGGCCTTGCTGCCGCCTTTCCACTTCATAAAAAAATCAGTCTGTCGATTCTTCTTGTTTTGCCCCATAGTCCGGTGTGCAAGGATCTTCTCGACCTCCTTGTCGAACTGCTTCCGAACTACTGGTGGAGCTCTCTTTACTTGCTGTCTATCTCCAAGCAAGTCCCTATTGAAAGGTTTGAGAAAGCTTACATGGAATGTTGGGTGTACCTTCAGCCTGTCGGGTAGCTTCAACCGGTAAGCAACCTGCCCGACTCTCTTCATCACCTCGAAGGGGCCATCATATCTTGGTACCAACTCTCGATGTACGGTCTTACTGCTGATTTTCTTCCATATCTGTGGAGTGAGTTTCAGCAGCACCATATCTCCAACCTGGAACTCCAATGAACGCCTTCGTTCATCCGCATGCCTCTTCATGCGTTTTGCTGCTTTGCGCAAGCTGTCTCGAGCTTGTTTTATCAGCTCCTCCTTCTCTTTGGCGAAGCGATATGCAGCAGGGCACTTTCCTTGGTTCGTCGATTGAGCTAACTCGAGAGGAGTGAGAGTCTGCTGTCCCATGACAAGTTCTGCAGGACTCATTCCTGTAGCCGACGACCTGTGGATGTTATAACAAAATTGGGCTGTGTCCAACAGCTCCAACCAATTTTACTGGCTGGCCGTCACATAATACCTTAAGTATTTCTCCACCAAGGCATTGATGCGTTCCGTTTGGTCATCCGTCTGCGGGTGATTAGCCGTAGAGAACTTCAACTTTGAACCCATCAAGTTGAAGAGTGCTGTCCAGAACCTGCCCGTGAATCGAGCATCTTGATCACTCACGATGTCTTTCGGGACACCGAAATGCTTCACCAAATTCTTGAAGAACAACCCAGCTGCTACCTCTGTTGGACATGCGTGTGGTGTTGGTATGAACACTGCATACTTCGAGAGTCGGTTGACGACGACTAGCACTGAGCTCATCCCATCTACTTTGGGAAAGCCCGAAACAAAGTCCATGGAAATGGACTGCCACGGCTTCTCCGGAATAGGCAGGGGTTGCAGTAGCCCTGCCTGCTTCTTCCTCTCCGTCTTGTCAAGCTGGCACACAAAACGAGTCTTGATGTACATTTCGACGTCTTCCCCTATTTTTAGCCAATAGTATGACCTGGACAAGAGTGCCATCATCCTTTGCCCTCCAGGATGTCCTGCCCATTGAGGATCGTCAGTCTCTCGCAGCAGCTCACGCCTCAGCCCTCCCGCCTTTGGGATGTACAACTTGTTGCCTCTAGCATACAACAAGTTATCTTTAAGCCAATAACGCTTAATTACCCCTTCACGTACCTCTCTCCTGAGTTGGACGTATTCTGGGTTTGCGTTGGCTTGCTCTTTAACTCTCTCCAGTAGGGTTGACTGCACTGTGGACAGCGCAGCTACGTAGCGTTGCACCTCCGTTTGGCTCAATGCGTCCGCTACTTGGTTCTGTCGCTTTCGATAGAACTCACATTTCTCTTCCTCTATGAAGAGATTGTATTCTCTAAGCCAAAAGAACACATTGTTTGGCGCTCGATAGTTCATGCACCCCTGAAATGAACCATCTTGTTTCCACTGAAACAACACCGGAGCGCCATATGGGGTTTTTGACAGTTGGATCACTCCCGTATCCAACAGTCCGTTGAGCTGTTTCCTCAGTTTCAAAGGCTCTGTATTAGCCAATTGATAAGGGGCCTGAGCAGAAGATTCAGCACCTGGTTCCCGCTCAATCTTGTGATCAACTGCCCTCCGAGGGGGAAGTTCGCTGGGCAGTTTTGGTGGCATCACGTCCGTGTAATTCACCAGGATAGTTGCAATATCATCAGGTACCTTCCCGACCTGATCCGGTTGTATCTCGATTAGTGCTGCAACATAGGTGGTCTCGCCCCTCTTGAGACCTGCTTTCAGCTGTTTGGGAGATTGCATGCTCGCTGCTGCAGTTTTCCCTCCGTACGCTGCCTGTATAAAGCATGGTGATTCCTCTGCAGAAATCAGCATACCTGATAAGTGAGGCACCAAGCTAGCCTTAGCTTGGACGAAGAGGCCTATCCCCAAGATAAACTCAAACTCGTCGAGCGCCGAGACTGTCACACGGATCTCTCTCTCCCAAGCTCCAACTTTGAGGGTTGCGCTGGCCATTCCATGAATCGGAGTTGGCCCAGAGTTTACCGCCTTCACTTTTCATGAACTTGGTTGCACCTGCAAACCAAATTCACTCACCAATTTATGGGAGAAGAAGTTGCTGGTCGCCCCTGTGTCCAGCATAGCCAAAACAGGCCTTGGTCGCCCCTGTGTCCAGCATAGCCAAAACAGGCCTCCCATTTAGTAGTACCGATGCATACATCAACCCTTTGCAAGGCGACTGCTTTTCTGCCGTCATTGAGTTGAGTAGCTGCAATGGATTCATGCGTGGTGTGGCCGCACCACGTCCTTCGTCCTCAGATTCCCTGAGAGTTAGAGCAGATAACTTTTCTCTCCTTGGACATTCTCTTGCCCGATGAGGACCATTGCATATGAAACAGCCCTGCTCTCTGTTGGTGGGCTGCAGTTTGGACTGGCTTGGTTCCGCAACCTTCTTGCCCTTTCCCTCGGGCTTCTTGCCATCCTTATGTGCACGCCCCATTTTCCTTCCCTCCATGGCCGTTTTGGTGGTTGTCGTTAGCTTGAAATCCACCAAGCCTTCCGCAGAAGTAATGGCCGAAGAAAGATCCTTCACTCCTTGCCGTCGGAGTTCAGCTTGAGCCTACGGCTGCAAGCCGAAAGAAAGTTGTACAACTTGTCCTCCTTGGACATGTTGTTGATGTCGAGCATGAGGGAGCTAAATTCCCTCACATACTCCCTTATGGTCTCCGAATGCCGCAACTTTTTCAGGGATTCCCGTGCAATTCACCCTGTGTTGCACGGAAGGAACTGCTCCTTTAGTTCCTTCTTGAGGATCTCCCAATCCTTCAGCTGAGCTCTCCCAGCTTGAGCATTCTCCGATGCTCTGGTACGCCACCATAATTTGGCATCTCCACTCAAGTACATGCTGGTGATGGTGACTTTCTCCCGTTCCGGAACGTGAGCAGCCTTGAAGTACTGCTCCATATCCCATAAGAAATTCTCCAACTCCTTTGCATTCCTGCAGCCATTAAAGGAATGAGATTCTAGAACTCTTACCTTTGAAGGAACTCCACCTTCAACAATGGAGTTAGCCACCGCTCTCTTCACCACCATCAAGTCCTACTCCAAGGACTTTAGACTTGATCTCATGGAGTCCATGATCGCAGCATACTGTTCCTCCGCATCTTTCACCTCACTCGCAAGGGCCTCCTTGAGAGCAGCATTCTGGCTCTCTTGCCAAGCCAACCTCGCCCATATGCTGCCCGCATCTTCGGTTGGAGGATTTCCCAGCATCTCCTCGATGCGAATCAACCGATCCCGAAGCTCTACTTGCGTCACCATGGCTTTTGTTGATCTTGGCTTTCGCTGAACTGGTTTCTCACCAAACCGGGCTCTGATACCACTTGTCACACGGCCGAATTTCTACCCTAAAATTTTGCCCGGGATGACGCCAAGGTAACTATGCCCCAAGATGATTACATGCTAATGGAGTCATTTGTTTGCAGTATTTTGTCATGAAGTTTTATTATAATAAATGTTTATTTGTTTTGTAGGTTCTTCCTTTTTTTGGAATGATACTAGGTTGCGTGCTCTTTGCTTTCTAGACCATATGCTTGTATGTGTCTATAAGCTTTTTCACAAATATTGTCCTGGAACATCGAAAACTGCTGCTTGCAACAGATAAATTGTCATATATATATTCTCCTTGCAGGAAAGAGACAACATGCAGAAGACTGAGTTTCTGAAGGCTTTATTCGATATGTGGAAAGATTTTGATTCTCGTGTATTGCGATATAAGGTTTGACTAGTTTCTATATGCTCCATTAATTATTTGATAATGATTCTTTCATATTGCCTATCCTCATGTTGCTATACATGTAATCATGGTTTAATTTTCGAGCTTCTGCTGCCCTTGTGATGATGTTTCTGTCAAAATTCATTGTTGGGAGACAAAACCCTCATTTACTATTGGCTTTTGTATTGATTGATGTTCTTGTTTAACATAAAATTTCAATTTCTTTTAAGATAGCTTTTTGGGGCAAGCTTAAGTTGTTCTTAGGAAATGTGATGTTTGTGTTCTCTTATTTTGCTTAGATGATGGTTGATTTGAATTGCAATACAATTGGGGTTGCTTGAGCTTGGGTGGTAATATATGACAACTATATCTTTTTTATAGTAAATTAAAAGTTAAAGCTCAATTTCAATTTCAAATTGGATTTATCAAGATTGAGTTCAACAATTTTGTTATTTGTTATTTTTGCTAATTTGGTTACTATGTTGATTAAAATTAAAGTTTATTTTTAAGTCTAAGCCTATAACAGTCTTAGTCCAATAAAAATAAGATTTAGATTTTTTTATTTAGAATAAGTTCAGTAGAATTAGTAGTGGAATTTAATTTTATTTCTAGTCTATTTTAACTGGAATTCTAAGTTATTAAAGGTTATAGCTACAACCCAAGGTTGGAACAGGAAAAACTTCTTGATCTGCTTCCCTATCCCTCTTGTTTCTCCACTGCGTCAGATGGTATGTGCTTGGTTTGACGACCTCTCACTCCCTTAGATGAATCCAGCCTAGCAAAACATAGCATGTGGGTTCAAGCATGTGCTACTTGATGCGTATGTATTATATAAATTCTTTTTGCTAAAGACAACTGCTCAACATCATTAATGTTTTATGCATTTATGAATTCTTTATGCTAGAAACATCAATTAGTGCATTCAAACATCTGAGATATATTGAGGAATAATTTGAGCCGTACCTAATGTCAAATCATAATTCACTTCACCAATTCTGCTAAAGCTTTGTACAAGGTGCTCAATTTTGAGGGGTTGAGTTTTCATTTAATAGGAGTTACTGATTTATTTTCGACACCTTAAACTTTATTCTCTAATCATGCTTCATTACCTACCAATCTAGCAATACATGTTTATGATTTTCTATGGGCATGTTAGCTATTCCATGCATGGTTCCTTGCAGGTTTTTCCACCACTTTGTGCTGAGCTTCGGAATCTGGTTATGCAGCCCATGATTTTGCCTATGGTTCTCACAATTGCAAAGTCTCAGGTATGTTGACTTCTAATGTCTTTACAGAGATATAGCAACAACGGTCCTTTTTGTGTGGCAGTTGTTTCTTTTCTACTTGTGCTGCAAGTCCTTTCAAAACTTGTTCTCATCTCTCTCTAGTTCTTGCGAGCACTTGATTTAACTGATTTAATTTGTATTCTGTTTTGAAGATATTCTGTCGCTAAATACCAGTGAACTTTAAAATGTATTATCTTCTCATTGTAGAACATATGCATCCAACTAACACATTTTGTAAGTTTTGTAGGTCAAATTATGACTAATGGCAATGTGCCTTCGAATATCTTCTAGGTGAACTAATGTCTGTTAATAACCTATTAACTAGTCATTAGGTCTCTAGAAAGCAGTGTAAGTTATGATTCCAGAGAGTCTACCTTGCCTAAAAATTCTGCCGGCTTCTTTGGAATGCTATAAGATGGTTAGGGAGACCCTGATGCACACACACACACACACACACACATATATATATATATATTGAACAGATGAATTAGAACTTACATCCAAGATCCATTGTTCATTTCTCACCATGCTTGATGCATAATGTGATCCTTTATTGTGAGGATTAAGATCACGATTTGGGCCATAGAAGCTCTTTAAAGTCCAAAATCTGTTGTATCATGCTGTCATTTGCTTCTTACCTAGTAGTTATTGCTTTGTTTGTTGGTGTATTGTATTGGTTTGTACAAGTGTATTTTGTGGAGAACCTGTTATTACTGTTTCTGTAGGCTGGTTAAGATGCTACATGTGCTCCTACAATTAAGTCATAACAATGTACAAAATTTGTTGTTTGACATTTGTCAGAGCCAGTAGGGCAGGTGCCACAACTTGCCTATATAGAGAGATTTACACTACTGTCATCTTTTCCACTTCATCAACATAGTCACTATTGTCTGGGTGCTCTCTGCAGGATAAAACTGATTTTGAACTTTCAACACTTCCTGCATTGGTTCCAGTCCTGAGTTCTGCTTCAGGTGAAACACTTCTTCTGCTTGTTAGGCATGCGGAGCTTATTATTAGCAAGGTGTTGTTTCTTCTCCTAATTAGTTCATCTGAGAATTAATTTCTTGCCTTTGCTGTCAAGACCCATTATCCTGTTGATGGTTGTGGTTTCGAGAAGCTACAGCGCTTTGTTTCTTGTTTTTTCCTCCACCACATTCATTTGTTACTTAAGAAAGTAACATGAACAGTGCTTGTTCTGCTTAAGACAGACATATGGATCTGAAATGTGGAAATATTGTGGATTGTGGGACTAATATGAAAATCTGAGCTCTGCCATGTTTGGAGCTTTTTCTTTCTTATGGAGTTTTAGCAGGATTTTTTTTGTGGGGTGTGTTGGGTGGGTGGGTGTGTGTGTGTGTTTTAGTATAGGATGCTTCATTTTTGTGGGATCTAGTCAATGAATGTGGAATATCTTTCTGTGTATTTTCTGTCTAATATTCTACATCTATGTGGGTGGATGATTACCTTAAGCTGTACTAAAACCCAAATTCACTTCAAAATGGAATTGCAGGTAGTTCAAATAGCTGTTGAACTGTGCAAGGAATCACAAGGAGTTCCAAGAGGGCTTAATTAATTGTTTTGATAATTGGTTTTGAAATCCTATTGGTTTGCCTCTTTTGGGGCTTGACTATTTTTTTTCCATATCCTCTTTTTGACAATTATATAGTTCTGTTTTGCAGGCTAGTCAAGAGCACCTCATAGCTGATGTTCTTCCATTACTTGTTCGAGCTTATGATGATAATGATCCTCGCATACAGGAAGAAGTTTTAAGAAGGACTATTCCCCTTGTGAGGCAACTTGACACACAGGTGATCAATGTTACCTTTTTCAGGCATGGAGTTATGCATTACTGCTCTAGTGTTATGGATGAATGAGGAAATGTTGAACCTCAAAAGAGTAGAATTTTTGTCGAATCTGATTATGTGATAAGTATTTGCCACTGTTTTTGTATCCATGTGATACTGTACCCCCGACTTTAATCTCTCTCTGACAACCTTCTTTTGTTGCTGTGAACTAGTTAAGAATGGACAGTATGGAATTTCAGATAGAGACACATCAGTTTCTAATTGCTAGCTTTATTATGACTTTTGTGTAGTTTATTTAGAAATTTCGGCCATTGAGTATAAGTTCCATGTATGCTACCAGTAAGGCTGTCAAAAGGCTAGTCTGGCATGAATTTTTACTCTTGGAATGAGTACGAAGGTTTGACACTAGGTTCTTGTTCTATCTGCAGCTTGTTAAACAAGCTATTTTGCCTCCTGTGCATGGATTGGCTCTTAAGACCACAGTAGCTGCGGTACGTCGATGTTCTCTGACTTTTCTTTACATTTTTGCTTCTAAATGTGCCATAAGCTGTTCAGTGGAACTACTATACTTTGTTTTTTTAGATCCTATGCTGATGGTAATTTGGAGAAATGAGGCAGCTTATATCTCATGCATATTTTCCAGGTGCGAGTGAATGCTCTTCGTTGCCTTGGTGATTTGGTACCATCACTTGATAAACATGCTGTTTTTGACATCCTGCAAACAGTGCAACGTTGTACTGCTGTTGACCACTCAGCACCTACACTCATGTGTACTTTGGGAGTTGCAAATGCAATGTATAAACAGGTAAGTTGCTTCACTAAATGATTTAGATTTATCTTTTGCTTTCAATGAACTTCTCTGCTGTTTCTGTTCCAATTGTTTAACTGTGCTTAAACCTTGACGACTGTCCAGTATGGCATCGAATTTGCTGCAGAGCATGTAATTCCACTACTTTTCCCATTGTTGACTGCCCAACAATTAAATGTTCAGCAATTTGCGAAGTACATACTCTTTACGAAAGATATACTGAGGTATTGTTATTGTATGCTTGTAAACATTTTCCTTAGGGACATGGTTGAAATAATTTAATTCGGGGCTACTTGTATTACAGAAATATTGAAGAGAAACGTGGTGCCACTGTCAGTGATTCTGGAACTCCTGAAGTGAGAAGCTCGTCTTCATTATCCAACAGGATTTCTTCTGAACTATCCCAGAGACAAAGTAGACCAACTTCATCAGTAAAGATAAGCCCATCTTGGGATGAAGACTGGGGTCCCACAACCAAGGGCACTGCAATCTCTTCTGTTCCTTTGGATCCCAAACTACAAGCCAAACAGGAGTCACGAACCTCACAGCCTACCCTAGTCTCTACTACTACATTGCAGTCTTCTACACCTACTGCTCCACATACACAGCAAACATCGTCATCATCTTCCTGTGCTCCTGTTGGCGTCGAGTGGCCTCTTCCAAGTTCTACTGGTTTAGGCCACCAGTTAGGTACTGATAAGAAACAAAAGCAGGACTCCAGAGGACCTTCTGATAGTGCATTTGATGATATCGACCCTTTTGCCAACTGGCCACTGAAGCCTAACAATTCAGTAAGCACCATAGGATCTACAAGCAATCCAACTCTTGTTCAAGGAATATCAGCTGCCAACACAAATGGGCTAAACTCTCTGAGCAATCTCAATCATATTGGACTATCAAACGCTCAATGGGGAGGCTCAATGTCCAATAGCAGCAATCAATATGGTGCAGGTTTGAATGCCAATGCTCTTTCGCAGTTGTATTCAGGAAGCACGACATCGGGTACTGGGAATTCTAATTCTGCTTTGGGTGTAGGAAACTCCGAGACCATTAACTCGAGTGCTGGTCAATATACAGGTGCAAGAGCTGCTGATATTGCATCAATATTTGCTTCAGCAAACAATGCACATCCTACTCCTAAACTTGCCCCTCCCACAGCTACTGCTGTTGGAAGAGTGCGTGGAAGAAATCCAGGGTATTCTGATGTTCCTCAAGCATTGCAAAAGAACCAGGCCAAAGTCCTCAACAGAGCAACCTCCTCTTCTTGATTTGCTTTAACTGAAACACCAATCAGTGATTACCACTTATTTTGGAAAGACTGGCAGATTAGCCTTGTGAAAGAAAGTCATCCCCATAGGGGAGTTACACTTCACAGTGCAGATGGTTTGTATTCACACTTGGTGCCAAGTGTTATATATACTATATTCTTTTGGTATATTACCCCATTTCAGTCTGGTGTTCAGAATTTTGGTTGCTGTCAAGAGTTTTACCAACCCTAAACTGTTTCCCCCTCATGTAGATCTTTGAGCACTTCTTGTTCTGGATGTTCAACTGTTAAGCAAGTTAGCAAATAATTTGATTTTTAATGTTTTTTTTCCACTACTAATAGCCTTCTATGAATTATTGGAAGATATTCTTTTCCTGAGGTTACTACTGCCCCATATGCAATTGGGTGTGACATCGTATATTATTTGATTTTAATGTCGTTTTCCCTTGTTATTTGTTTCCCATGTGCAGCTTTCCACTAATGAAAACACTTTCAGTCAACGATCACTCAGCAGCTGAAATAACCCTCACAGATTGGTGAGTGGCATATAACCTCCTTGGAGGCTTCTGGCAGAGCGAGTCCCAAGTTTCTGGTCCCTGGTACATTGATTACAAAAGGGGTATTTTGACTCTGAACCCTTTATGATCTCTGGAAAAATAGAAGATGAGAGCAAGGCTGCTCCCCGGCACAGTAGATGTACAAAAGCCTCCCATGTGGCCTTTGCCCAGCCGAAAAAAGCGAAGAAAGAAGAAAAACAGCAACGGATATTATTGCAGTCAAGGAAAGATTCTAGAGAGGCTTTCTCCACCACGCTTGTCTGATTGCGCCACCCCATACTCTACCTGATACTCCTTGCTAACTCTTATCCTGTTAAAGGGGGACTCCACCAAGAGGAGGCAAAAGAACAACCCAATAGGGCTCCGTGTGGGGCACGTGCCAGGGAAGCCTCGTTCACGTGCGCCGCGCCCACACATGTGGAGATTACCTCACACTGACACACGCATACCTCCAAAATTCGCTCCCTAAATCCTGTTTTTGCTCCATATAATAACTTTGTTTTGCTAGTGGGGAGCTGGTGATTCTGGATTTGCATCGCTTTTGATGTCATCCGTACTCTGGTTTCGAGGATGGGTCTTGTCATGTATTCCAGATTCCATGGCCCAGAAAAGACATTCTTTAGTTCGGTCCGACTCACATGCTTCTTCTGGGCTTCGTTTTTTGCTTTCTTGCGTGCCTTCTCAAATGCCAACTCACTTTTCATTTCAAGCTTTCCTCTGAGCAGAAAAATACAAGCGCAAACAACTCTTAATAACAATACATTGGATGCCCTTGAACTCGTATTTTTGACCCACTAATTGTGGCACGGAGATTAAGAGAGCTTAATGACATGTGGGCGGCAGAAGGCGCAGCCCTAATCATACTCTGTATCACGGACCACCTTCTATTGCAGAGTGCCATAATATTATAATCACAAGGGTGACAAAGATTAACTAGGGCAGGTTGCTGCTATTAGTCACTTTTCTCTTGTTTGCTTGTGAAAGTGTTGTGATATTAATGGCTTACTACTTGGTTTGGAAGCAAGTTTTTAGATTGGATTGGATTGGATTCCATGCTTCAGTTTGAACTAATCAGGTCCAGTGTTTAGGAAGCAAATTTTGTCACAGAGAAGAAAAATTTTCAAATTAAAATTTTTTTCTGATTTTTCGAACGGCTCAAAAATTAAAATAGAAAATCTTGAAATCTCTCTGTTCTTCGTAACCATAACCGACTCAAAACATAAAATTTGACCATTTTACGAAAAACTCTTTACGGTTTATATAAATTATAAAAAAGGATAAAATTTTACAAAAAGGTTCAATTGCCCAAAGAATTATAACAAATCAATTCAAATCTAAATTTTCAATTGGATTCATCCCTATAAAATTTATCCTCCTCTAACCAAACAACCTCAATGTAAGACTAGTGTTGGATATATTATAAAACATTCTGATCTATTACGAAACCCCCAAATGAGTACACATAAAATTTGGGTCTATCTATACTGTTATACATTATCATACAATCAAACTTGAGTCACTATATTTCTAAACTATTTGACCTGAATTGCACAATCAAATTTTATTTTAAAAATAAATCAATAAATAGTCTATAAGATCACGGGACTAATAAAATTCCACTTGATCTATAGATCTGTTTATTTATATATATATAAGTAGATGTATACTAAAAATAATTTTTAAGAATCGATTTTCATATGGAATCTCAGCTAAAAATTCAGAGACAATGGGTCATACCACTCTTACTCAGTAGTTCCCATATATATCCAATCATGGATAGATGTATACTAATGATATATTAACTATTTTCATATTAAAACAAAATACTACATCAGTTAAGCTGAATAACATTAAATATAAACATAAACAATGTGTTCATAGAATAAGGTATATAATAAAACATAATAATAGTGAGAATTCTCATGTCTTTCTCACTGACAATTTACTCGTTTCGTGCTTCTTTTAGAAATACATCACTTACATGTACAAATTTTACTTAGGACATCTCACAAGTGCTAATACACTTCATCTAAGTGAGAGGTATAAAATAAATATGATACCAGTCATATTTTTACCTTAAACATTTCAGGAATCACCTATATATAATCACTAGGTTCTCATATAGATGGTCATCATCAATTTACCTACTGACCCACGACATTCCTAAGAACTTCATCTTCCAAATTAGAAGATTAAAAATAAAATATATTAATGAAATGACTTCAAATGTGAAAAGTAATATTTTATTGATAAATAAATTATAAACAAATACAATACATCCAACAGTCAAAACATGATGTCATCTTTATAAACTATCTCTATACGATTGATATGTTCTTTAAATATTTTCATCACATGATTTTTAGTCATTGGGTCGGCCAAATTATCTGTAAAGGAGATCCATAAAATAATAATATCCTTTTTCTAAATTATTTCATGGACATAATAAAATTGGAACTCAATATATTTTTCCTAAAAATAACATCTAACATCTTTAGTGAGAGATTTACCTACATTATTATCATAGACTATATATATTGGCCTGTCAACATGATTACTTGGAGGTCAGAGAGAAAAAATTTTAACCACATAGCATATTTTCTAGCTTCACAACAAGCTATATACTTTGTCTCTATAGTTGATAAAATAGTAGTAGTTTATTTTATACCATATCACGAAATAACCTCCTCTACTAAAGTGAATACATATCCAAATATTGACTTCAAATTGTCTTCACATCTTTTTCTATCAAATTCTGTATATTCAAAAATATTTAATGGCTTATAATCATCAAATAGGGACACATAATTTTGGATTTTTTTAAATAACAAAAAACCTTTTTAACTACTATCTAATAAGTCATTCTTGTATTACTTTTATAACTGCCAAAAAGTCTCAAAACAAAAGCAATATCTGACTGAGTACAAATCATCAAGTATATTAAACTACCAATAACTAAAGCATAGAAAATTTTATGCATTTCCCATATTTCAATTTTATTATAAGGACATTGCTAAAAATTAAACTTATTACCTTTAACTATAGGTGATTCTCCAACTTTACAATTATCTATATCATATTTCTGAAGAATTTTAATAATATATATCTCCTGAAAAAGCCCAAGTAATCAATGCTTTCTATCTCTTTATATTTTAATACCCAAGACATATAAAGTATTATCAAAATTTTTCATCTCAAAGACTGTAGATAACATCTTTTTAATCTCTCTAAGAAAACTCAATTGACCTTTAAGTATATACAATTATCAGCCCTATTCTCCCGAAAGTCAAATTTTGTGATTGCCTCATGAAATTTAAAATACCGCTATCGAGACGCTTATTTCAAACCATAAATAGATTTATATAGTTTACATACTTTTGTTTCATCATCTTTCCTGATAAACTCTTATGGCTGAATCATATAATTTTTTTCTTCAAGAATTTTATTCAGAAATACTATTTTAACATCCATCTAAATGAGTTTATGATGTAGGACAACTGCATCCTTTTTACAGTAAAATTAGAGATCTAATTCAAGTTAAATTCTGACTTCAATTAGGATCCATCAAGATTTATACAACTATTGTAAGGCCCAGTGGGGTCAGTGGGCCTGTAACTAGCAACAGTTGTCTTTAATCCCACATCGACAAAGTGTTGGAGTTGAGACTGGGCTAAATATGTGATTGTCGTAGACCCAATAACGAGGCCTTTTCTTGAAGAACCGAGAAAAATAAAATCCTAGGGTCGGGTGGGCCGTAGGCTGCAGACGTTCAAGAATAATATTGTGCTGGGTCGGGGGCGTCACATCGCAAACGCTCAGGAACAATATCATGCTGGATTGGGGGCATCACAGCTATAGGTGAAAGACTATATCTCATAACATATTTATCCAAATCTAGCAAATAACTATTCGTTGGAAAACTAAGATCGATTCCTACAATTCTCTTATTTACTATTTTGGATAATTTGAATTCTATATTGGTCAAAATTAGGATTTATTTATCAGTTCGAGTCAATAATGTCCTAGCCCAATAAGAAATACGATTTAGATATTTTTATTTAAAATATGTTAAGTAAAACTCTTAGTGGAGTCTAAATCCTATTTTTACTCTATATCAAGTAGGGCTCTAAGTTTATTAGAGGGCTATACAGCCCAATGTTGTATCAAAGAAAAAAGAGTTTTTCTATTAATAATATTATCTTATTTTAGATTTATTCTCTTTCTATATTCCTTGTAGATTCAAGGATTTATCGTAGTGAGAAGACGGTGTTCTTCTTCTTATCCCTCGTGCCCTCTTCCTTGCTACATCAAGTGGATTTATTGTGGTGAAAAGACGATGCTCTTCTTCCTACATCTCGTGCCCCTTTTTTAGCTGCATCAAGTGGTATCAGAGCGATGTTGTTCCTAAGCTCAACTCCATTGATTGAGTTGGTTGTGACAACTCCATGGATCGTGATCTAGGAGATTATCAAATTCAAGATTTGATCAAATAAAATTTTCTTACTTCTATAACTAGAAAGTATGAAGCTTTGAAGCAGATTGGAAATAAGAACCAAGTTTGTTAATTGATCATCAAAGAGGCTCACAGTCTGACGTCTTGGAGATTATCACATGAGGTAGCCTTTTCAAATCAGCTTTTTGATTTTTATGGATATGAAAATTTTCTTGATTGGGCATAACAACTTGAAGACTTTTTCAGACGTCTAAAGGTTTTTGAGATAATGAAAATTAAGATTGTTGAATTAAAATTCAATGGACAAGCTTCATCATGGTGAAAGCAACTTCAACAATAACATATAAAAAAAGATCATCAAAAACTCCAAACGTGGTTTGAGATGTGACACCTATTAAAAAAAATTCCTACAAAAGGACTACTTTATTCATTATGAGAATGTATGCACTAAATTGAAGCATGAGATTCAAGAAAGGGTAAAATTCAATCTAGCTTCTCAGAAATATCAAAAGAAAATCACAAATTGTGAGATAAATCAATTAGAGGTTAGTGTTGTTATAGATTTTATTATAATTTCTTCCTATACTAAATCTTGTTCCTTTATAATAATGTCAAAGAAGAAGATTATAGCATAAAAGTAATTTTAAGGGATAATCACCTATAACCCCTCTAATTAGCCTTAAATTACCTACAACCCTCGTAATTTCTGGAATTACCCACACCCCCCATTTTCGAAAATATTTACCCACACCCCCCTAATTGTTATTTAATCAAAATTTTTCCAAAAAATTCCGATTTTACCCTCGGTTATTTTACAATTAAACCCCTAAAAACTTATTTTTTTATATTTAACGCCCCGAAATTTGGTTTTTTGCAAATAACACCCTGAAATTATCCAATTTACAGAAAAAGGTTCCGAAATTCTGATTTTTGCAAATAACACCCCGAAATTATTCTGATTTACAGAAAAGTCCCAGAAATTCAGATTTTTGCAAATAACACCCCAAAACTATTCAGATTTATAGAAAAATCCCCGAAATTCGATTTTTTGCAAATAATACCCCGAAATTATTCCGAATTACAAAAAGTCCCAAAATTTTCTTATAAAACCCTCTCTTCCTTCACTGTAGCCCTAAACCAAAAGTCAATATTTTTATAAATAAGTCAATATATTTTTTTATATAAATAAGTCAATATTTTAATTATTTTTAATATTAAATTTCACAGAAAAGACAGTAAAGTTTTAAAATTTTAAATTTCAAATTACCATTTTACTATTTTTACATTTAAAAATGGACCACCTTTAATATTTTTATTTATTAATAAGTCCAATTTTTTTTATTTTATAAGTAAATTTTACAAATAAGTCATTGAAGGTTTCAAAACTTAAAATTTAAAATTACAACTTTTATGTTGTACATTTACAAATAGATTCCTTGATTTTTTTATAAATAAGTCAATATTTTAATCATTTTTAATATTAAATTTCACAAAAAAAGACAGTGAAAGTTTTAAAATCTAAAATTTAAATTACAAGTTTACTATTTTTACATTTAAAAATGGACCACCTTTAATATTTTTATTTATAAATAAGTCCAAATTTTTTTATAAGTAAATTTTACAAATAAGTCATTGAAGGTTTCAAAACTTAAAATTTAAAATTACAACTTTCATGTTGTATATTTACAAATAGACCCCTTTAATATTTTTATTTATAAATAAGTTTATGTTTTTTATCATATTTTAAGTAAAATTTTACAAAAAATACATTAATGATTTTAAATTTAAAAATATAAATTTAATATTTATATATTAAAAAATAGACCCTTGAATACTTTTTTAAAAAATAAGTCTAAATTTTACTTATTTTAAAACAAATTTTTACAAATAGACCCCTTACCGGAGCATCGCCGGCCGACATCCGCGCCCGTGCGCCGAGGACGGAGGCCGAGGCCGTCCGTGCCCTCGTGCCGGCCTCGGCCTTCGTCCCAGGCACGCGGGCGCGGACGGCCTCGGCCTTGGCTGTCCGCGCCCTTGTGCCGACGCGTCGGCGCGCCGGCCTTCGCCTCCACTCCCGCCGTCGGCCCCCGGCATTGCCACCCGCGCGCCGCCACTCTCGCCGCCGTCGAATTTCGGGGACTTTTCTGTAAATTGGAATAATTTCAGAGTGTTATTTGCAAAAATCCGAATTTCGGGACTTTTTCTATAAATCAGAATAATTTCGGAGTGTTATTTGCAAACAATCGAATTTCGGGGCGTTAAATATAAAAAATAAATTTTTAGGGATCTAATTGTAAAAATAACCGAAGGTAAAATCGAAATTTTTTGGGAAAATTTTGATTAAATAACAATCGGGGGGTGTGGGTAAATATTTTCGAAAATAGGAGGGTGTGGATAATTTCGAAAATTACGGGGGGCTATAGGTAATTAAGGCTAATTACAGGGGGTTATAGGTAATTATCCCTAATTTTAAATATTTTTCCTGTGGATGAAGTAAGTCTAAAGAAGGATTTGTACATGCCTACTAACAGTTCTTAAGAAAAGTTCAGTTTATAAGAGAAGTCATCTGTACATATTGAGAATTTCAATTAAAATTACAAAGTTACTAGTATACAAATTACACTATTGTCTTTAAAGAGTACTAATTATCTTATCCAAAATTTACTAGTGAAGATGTGAAAGTACCACAAAATTTTTCATGACTTAAGGATGATGAAGTAATACCTGATTTTAGTTGTTATTCATCATAACCAAAAGTTTATTATGATTATTCGAAGTGAAGAATTGAATAAAAAAGTCTACAGATTATAAAGACTATTTTAGGGGTTGAACAAAAATACAAGGACCGACTAATAGTAGAGACAAACAGGTTGAGACATTGGAAGAACAAGGATCAAACAATTAACATATTTCGGGAAAGTTTAATTAGTCTTCATCATCAAGTTTTGTACTGGAAAGAGTTCAAGAGGAGCACAACTGCAATAATGAAGACTTCAATCTTTGACTTGAGGACAAGTCTTTTACAAGTGGAGGGGTCTAATGTAAGATAACTACATCCTTTTTACAGTAAAATTAGAGATCCAATTCAAGTTGAATTCTGACTCTAATTAGGATCCGTCAAGATTTGTACAATTATAGTTGGAAGGCTATATCTCCCAAGATATTCATCCAAATCCAATAAATAATCATCCGTTGGAAAGCTGAGATTGATTCCTATAATTCTCTTATTTACTATTTTGGATAATTCAGATTTTGTATTAGTCAAAATTAGAGTTTATTTATCAGTCCGAGTCAATAATAGTTCTATCCCAATAAGAAATAAGATTTAGATATTTTTATTTAAAATATGTTAAGTAGAACTCTTAGTGGTATTTAAGTCTTATTTTTAGCTTATATCAAGAAGGACTCTAAGTTTATTAGAGAGTTATATATACATCCTAAGGTTGTATCAAAGAAAAAAGAACTTTTCTATCAATGATATTCTTTTATTTTGGGTTTATTCCCTTTCTATCTTTCTTGTGGATTCAAAAATCTATCGTGGTGAGAAAATGGTGATCTTCTTCCTATCCCTCATGCCCTCTCCCTCTGTATCAAAGGATCTATCATTGTGTGAAGACGGTAATCTTCTCCTTACCTCTCGTGCCCTCTCCTTTGTTGCATCAAGTGGATCTATCGTGGTGAGAAGACGATGCTTTTCTTCCTACCCCTCGTGCGCCCTCTCCCGCTACATCAGTTTATAGTCATAGTCTGTAACTAATGTCATGAAGATTCTTAATGAATCTTTTTTGGAGACTAGAGAAAAAGTCTCATCATAGTCAATCTCTTCTATTTGATTATAACATTTAGCAACTAATCTCACTTTATATTTATCAACTTTACCATTGGCTTTCAATTTAGTCTTATAGATTTATTTAAAGCCAATTGATTTATAATTTTCAGGAGTTTGCACCAAAAACTAAATATTATTTTTCTGCATTGAGTAAATTTTTTCAATCATTGTGTTCAACTATAATCTTACATTCTCACCGCTTATGGCCTCTAAAAAAATTTCAGTGAATCATCATTCATTGTGATCGATGACATAAGTATCTCATCTAAATTGTTTGAACTCTAAATATGCAGATCTCCAGTTTTTTCTAAATATGTAACGTAGTAATCTAATATAGCTGATTTACGAATTTTTCTAGGTCTTTCATCTAACTAACTTTGTGCAATCATTGATACTTCATCTTGTTTAGATTTATTTGACTTATCCTCAACTCAATTCTCTTCTTCTTGCTTCCTGTGACAGATGTGTTCTACTCAATAAATTTGACATCTCTACTTTCAAATTTAGAACCCTAAACAGTATTATATAACTTGTAACCTTTAGATCTTTTCAGAAAATCAACGAATTTACAACTCAAACTTTGAGGTGTAGTTTTTGACATACTAGGTTCAGTATTTCTAGCTTCTGCATCACAACCCTAGATTCTGAGATGATTCAGATTAGGTTTCTGCTAAGCCATAAATCAAAGAAAGTTTTAGGAAAAAATTTGGATGGTCCTCTATTTAAAATGTATATAGTCATTTTCAGTGTTTCACCCTATAAGGAGACTGGTAATTCACTACAAACCAACATACAATATATCATGTCCATTAAAGTTCTATTCCTCCTTTTTGCTACTCTATTCTGCTCTGCATTTCTTAGAATAGTTGTATTTGAAATGATTTCATGCTCCTGCAAGAAATTTTGAAAAACATCTGAAGTGTATTCACCTCCTCTATCTGACCTGATGGTTTTAATCTTTTTTCTCAATTGATTTTTAACTTTAGCTTTGTATACTTTAAATATTTTAAAGACATCTGACTTTCTGTGTAGCAGATACACATATCCATATTATGAATAATTATCAATGAATGTTATAAAATACTTCTGGCCATTTCTTGTGGCTACCACATTCGAACAACAAACATATATATGGATCAAATCTAATAAACTATCAGACCTCAATGCCTTTGAAAATGATGCTCTTGTCATTTTACCTTTAATACAATCCACACAGATACTAAAATCATCAAAATTTATATTCTATAGGATTTTGTCACAGTAGAGTTTGTCCGATCTGTCTTTACCAATATGACCTAAACAATAATGGCATAAACGAGAAGTATTTTTATCCAACTGTATATTCAATTCATAAGAAAATATATGTCTGGAATTAATATCATAACACTATACTGCAGAGTCAATTTCTAGTTTCACATGCAATTTATACATACCATCAAATACAGTATCAGTAGTAATAATAACACTATTATATATCAGAGATACACAATCTTTGTCAAAAATAAAATAGTAACCAGTCTTTGTAAGTCTGGAGACTGACAGTAAGTTGCACTTGATAGCTGGTGCAAAAACTATATTTGGTAGTAAAATAGTATGACCACCACGGAGAATTAGAGTGCATATCCCAACATCGATGACCTCAGCTTGCTCATTGTTCCTTATGAAGACATACTTCTTCTGATTATTTGGTTTCTTTTGGTCTAGGAATCCCTTTTTTCTATAGGTACTTCAATTTATAGTAGTTTTTTGCAAAATATCCTTTCTTTTTGTAATAAAAATAAATAATTTCTTCTGATTGAGCTGGTGTTTTCCCTTTCACATCATCCTTGCTCTTTATAAATTTCTTTTTCTAGATTTACTTCTTGAAGGACTTTTTGGACTTAGGATTAGATTTTTGTTTCTTCTCAACCAGATTTGCTGATTCAATCTTAATAAGTTCAGCTTTAACAGCCTTCCTTCTTTCATCCTCTGAGATACATTGATTCAACAATTCATCCATCATCCAACGATTATCATGTGTATTATAATTAATGATAAAATTCTCAAAGGATGCAGACAGCGAGTCTAGTATACAATATATAACATATTCATCTTCAAGATTCAAGCCCAAACTGTTTAACTCATGTGCAATTAAAAACATTGTCAAGATATGCTCTTTAACATTTTCATACTCAGCTAATTTTGCATTGTGGACTTGCGAGTCAAAGACAATTTCTTGACTTTAGAGGATCCAACAAACTTGTCATGAATACTCTGAAGTAATTCTTTAGCAGAATAAACATATGGTAGACTGACATAAATTATTTCAGAAATTGTTCTTCTGATTATCAGTTTTACTAATTTATTTGCTCTATGTCATTTTTCAAACTGAGATCTTTGAACCTGATTAGACCCAATAAGTGATTTAGGAGTGTTAAGACCAATGTCAAAACCATGAAATGCCAAATGAGCCTCTAGTTTGCTTCTTCAAGTCTAGAATTTGATCAATTCAAGATCTCGACTTTGAAGAGTTGACTACTAGATTTTATACTGTAAATTTTATAATGGACAACTCAAATATACAACAAATATATTTTAATAATAAATAATCTATTATTTTATTGATTTAAATAGAAATTATCATTGTAATATTGTATTAGCTCCTTTGGAAGATTAACACAAATCACAACATCTCACAAATCACCAGCAAAAGTAAAATTGAGATTAAATTATGATCTTATATCACTTTCTTTGGGAGAAAAATACAAATCACGAGATTCTACCAATAAAATTCATAATAATTATAATAAATAATAAAAATCCGCTTTGGTTTTTTTATTGTCACAAATAAATTTTTTACTTTTTTTATATTTATTTATTCTCAACACTAACTCAACCTTTGGATCAAATTGACTAAAGTTAAAAATAAATACAGAATAATAATATTTATAAATTAAAATAACCTCAAAATTCTTTGGAGAATATTTAGCTATTTTAACTCATAAATATATCCATGATCAAATAGTAATGAAAATTTATTTTTATCAACTTAAATAATCATCAACTTAATCAATCAAGATTAAATCTTGATTAATATAAGCACATGAACCGAACCTGAATTGCAATTCATTATTAAATTGCATTGCAATTTTACGTTAAAGCCCTTTTAAAATTTTAATTTACAAAAAATTTTAAAAATCAACCGATTTGAAAAAATTTATGATAAATCAAAATTTGGAATTTAATTTCGAATTTTTCTCCACCAATAGAGCCATTGAAACCAATAGACTACTCAACACAATTTTGAGTCAAAACCTGAGATAAAAACTTAATTTTTTCAAATTAGATTTCGAAAAATTTAACAAAAAATAAATTATAATTCGATTTCTCGTAAACTAACTATTAAAAGTTAGCTTTAATACTAATTGCAGACTTTAATTCTATCTTTTTGATGCAAGACCTGCGAGAAAAATAAGTTTAAAAACTAAAAGAAGTAAATTTATATATCTTAGGACTTGAAATAAAAGTTTAAAATTTTTTCTTGCAATTTTCCGCTGATTTGTCTTAAGTCTTTATCACTATTTGATAGAGAAGAGTTGAAGAGGAAAATCAAAATTAATCTCTCTGTTCTTCGTAACTATAACCGACTTAAAACATAAGATTTGGTCATTTTGCAAAAAACCCCTTAGGATTTATATAAATGATAACAAGAATAAAACTTTATAAAAAGGTTCAATCACCAAAAGAATCATAATAAATTAATTCAAATCTAAATTTTCAATTGGATTCAACCTCATAAAATTTATTCTCCTCTAATAAGGCAACATTAAAATGAGATCAGATATTGGACATACTATAAAATATTTCGATCTATTACGAACATCTAAAGGAGCACACATAAAATTTGACTCCGTCTATACTGTCATCCATTGTCATACAAATATCAATCAGACAATTAATTTTGAGTTACTTATTATATTTTCAAATTATTTGACTCAAATTACACAATCAAATTTATTTTAAAAATAAATTAATAAATAATTTATAAGATCACATAACCAACAGAATAAGTCTTCATGAATGTTAACAATAGAATCTCTTTTGTTTGACCATTCAATAATCAACTATATTAGACAAAAAAGGAAGTAAATTTCTGTGGCATTTGAATAATCACTAAAAATATTTTATTTGGTTAAAAAATGAAAATTAGGAGTTTTATATTTTAGAAATGATTTCAGTGTGCTGAAAAGTAAAGTAAATGGATGAATAATATTCTGCGAGGTCAAAAAATGATATGATTTGTATGTGAAGCTCCAAAGGAAAGCCAAAACTTTCCATGCTTCCGAGAATCAAACCCTGCCATACAACCATCATATAACATATAGAAAATCCGTAAATTTAAAAAAAAAAGGAAAAAAAAAGCAAAATAACGGGTGTGCCCTCTCAATTTCATCGTATTTGTGAAAAACTCGTTTGTTAATATTTACTTGCAAAAATCACTTTTCAATTTGAATTTCACTAAAATACATATATTATTTTCTTTTATGCATGAGGATTTTTTAAAAGAAAAAAAATCAAAGAATCGTCACCTTTTAAATATCGAGACCATATGGAGTTATCTGTAAATTTCCGGAGAGTATATTTGAAGAGAGGGTTCCTTCCTAAGTTGGCAAATGAGGAGCCACGTCAGGCGTCATGATTAGCAACGACATATGATGATCATCAGACCAGTTTCCGATGGAATAATTCCCAGTTTTACCCACTTCGCCATCATTGCATTTGCCTCTCGGATCACGAAACTGTTATGGATCTGGAAGTTCCCGCCCCCATCGTTAATTTGACCGTATAACCGTCTGAGAAAGGTGTTTTGCTGTTCGGTGACGGACAGCTGGTTGCGCGCCCGCGGACAGAATCTGAGAATCCCGCGTTTATGATGACGCAGGGCGGCCGTACGGGATTCGCTACATCAGCGTATGTATGGGGCACTGGGGGTGGATCGTCCGACGGCGCGGTTGGCGAATATTTCCTGCTGTGGAAGTGGACGGCGGCGACAGGCGAATTCTACTTTCGGATTTCGGATCCGTTTTCCGTCCAAACCCGAAGATGATCTCGTTTTGTTTCCGGTCATGTTCGTCATACCGCACCCGATGCACTTGGATTCGGTCGCACGCTCCATAATACGTCATCGCATGCGAAAGCTCTGTAAAATCCCACTTTATAACCTCAAAAATACAAAAGAATGTCACATTTTGGACAAGGCTAAGATACAAAATAGTTCGATTTTAATTCGAATAAGGCATGGATAAGCCAGGTTACACTTATTTATACTTTTTTTCCTGAATAAATAATTTTCTCTATTTGGATGACAGATAAAAGCCACTTACACCTATCAAGTGCTTGAGTTTAGATTGGAGGAAAATGCACACATTTGTATTTCTCAATTTTGAAAACATTTCGCTTGATAGTTGTATTTAGTTTTTGTATTCAAATTAAATTAATTTTATTAATTTAAAAACACATGATTCAGATTATCAACTCACTTTTTCCAATCCATGTTTAACCCAGAAAAAAAGAAGATAAAGAAGTCTCCAAGAACATCAAGTTCAATGCATGGATTCGAACCCATCTCTGATTTTCGTGTCCGAGAGAAAATCTTTCTGTTCCGTGTTAGGACGGAATATTTCAGTTCTGGTCCCCTCGCCGTCGTCGTGGACCAACTGGTCCGATGCAAGAAGATGAATCCGTTCTGCGGAAGACGTACAGAGGTTGTGGATCGGAGCGAGGTGGCGTAGCAGGACCGCAGAGACATGAAGCAGCTAACCCCATGCCAACAAAGCCATTGCTCTACCTCCTAATCCTCTGTCTGGCTACTAATTAACTTGTTGTGACTTGTAGTTAACTAAACTAATTGTACTTTCGCTTAGCCAAAATACAATTACAGAGGAGGCTATGCTGATTTAATATGATTTTTATCAATTAAAATTTATTTAACAGGTTGATGATAATCCAAGCGTCACGGGCAAAGCATGGAATCATGCTTTTGGTTTTCCCTTGCATTAAACATGACCATGATGGATCTTATATGGTCCTTTTTTGACATAGTATCCACCAAAACAACTTTGAACATCCGTGAAGCCTACTTCTCTCTCACATATTAATCACAATATTAGGTCATAATCATAGCCTAATGAACATAATTAAATAGACATTGGTGGTCTATGGTTGGGTGACAAACCGATTTGTAGCTTACTTAAAATCCACAACCACCGCAACCAACACTGTGTAAAGCGCTAAGCACCAGCGGCACACACGATTAATTGCTCGATAATACTTCTCATCATTGAAAAACAGTCATAATTGAGCGGTGGATTAGACTAATCACAGAAAGGATTTCAACATCTAAGTATGGGTCTCCAGCTCTACGCAATCCGTGATATTTTTTGAGATTGTGAGGGCTTCGTGCCTTTAGAACTTTGAACATGTTGAATGTATTTCACCAATTATTTTTTATTCCTTTATTTAAAAATAAATGAAAAAATTAATTTACATTAATATTTATTTTTTTACCTTCTTTTATAACGAACGGTAGTATAAATTTGAATTGAATGTAATTTTTTCTTCTCTTTGTTGCACTTTATTACTATTTTGTTCCAATTTTTGTGAATATCTAAAATACAAATATCCAATGAGATGAAAACGAGGGTCATACATTTGATTTATTTGGTTATTGAATTAAATCAAAATGCTATAAAAATTAAACTAAAATCGAATCGAAATACTTTAAATTTGTTTAAATAAAAAACGAAAATTTTAAATTAATTCAAATCAAATTTGAATTGAAATAAAAAATAAAATCAAAATCAATATATATATATATATATACGATTTTATTCCATTTTTATAATTTTTTTAATCAAAAAGTAAAATTAAAATTTTTAATTTTAAAAATTTTATAGAATAAAAAAATAAAATAAACCGAATTAAATCGATTATTTAATTTCAATTCCATCAATTTATTCGGTCCAAATCGAATAGTGGACAGCGCAAGCAAGATGAACCATAACCCGCAACTAGCACAATTAACACCCAAATACCCGTGCTGACGTGGATCATTAAATAATAATAAATCCAAACACTGATTCTAATTCAAAACGGGAAAGAATTGTTTGTCATTAACTTCACTGAAATGGCAACTCACCCTCGGATAAGAGCCAGCCCACGAGCCGGCTCCATCCCAACCGGCTCGGCTCCGCGCCGGTCAAAACTGAATTGACGGAATATCCGACGGAATCGAAATTACGCCGCCAACAATCTCCGTTAAGTTGCTTAGCTGGCAGGCGATGGAGCGCTTAGGGTTCCCTGAATGGGCCAGCTGGCTCCGCACCCTGCACATGGACAGCTGCCTCTGTCTCCGGGTCATACCATTTTACCATTTTACCCTGAATTCATAACTCAAATTACTAAGTTACCCCCAACACTTTCTCCATAAGCTTGTATAATTGGAGAGAACAAGTGATGGTATTTTGGGTATTTGGCAAGGGCAGAATAGTCAACTGGGCGGGCCTTGAATCCTGCCTTCGCTTCTGGCTTGCGTAATGAGAGGAGAAATCTACAAGGTACGGAATCACAATTATTTTGCATAGAAATACGAGAAAAAAAAGATAAACTTAAAATTCTTTTTTCTAATTTTCTATTTGTGACCTAACAATTTAAAAAGTAAAAAAAATAAAATTCTTTTGAAGAAGACGAAGCAGAAGAAGAGAGACAGAGAGCAGAAATTTAGTCAATTTGAATTTGAGACTATTTGGTTTAAAATAATTTCAATTAATCATGCTAAATTAGTTATATTAATAAGTGGATGTCTAGAGTTAGTATAAATAGTGAACTTAGTTATACTAATTAATCATATTTGTTAATAGATATTTGAAATTAATTGAACTAATATATATATTAATATTATTTTTGAAATGAATTGTATTAATTAATCATACATAATTAGTAAATATTTGGTCGTAAAATCATGATAAAATTATCTGATGTTATTAGCTAGGATGAAATCAAACGGCCCTCAGTAATAAAGAATGGCTTTTTTTAATTTGTTTCCCATTTGTTTTGTTTTCCCCCCTCGCTCTCTCTTTTTCCTTGTCCTCTTCTTTATTTTCCCTTCTTCTTCTTCTTCTTCTTCTTCTTCTCTCTTTGCCTCTCAATCCATCTCCCAATCTACCACATTCATTCCTTGCTTCCTGCTTTCCAATCACGAGATCCCCATCCCTCTCTTTATCCCCTTCTCTCCGTGTTCTTCTTCTTTGTCTTCCTCCTCCAGCTCGTCGCCATCTTCAAAGCTCTGAGTTTTTTCGGTTCTTTTCGTTCCTCATGGCTTGCTAAGCCTTTGATCTGGCTTCTTCTTCGGCAAGAACCCGTCTTGAGTAGATCTGGAAGGGTCTGAACCTCAAAGGCGGCGCTTTTGCCCACCGATGTCGCACTCGCAGAAGCTGGACTCACTCTCGGGTCGCTTCCGTGCCGATCTTTGCCTCGATGGAAGCAACAAGCCAGACACCAAGGACTTCTCGGATCTCGGCTCTCCGGATTCCCCTCTCCGAAACCCCAGGGCGGCGCCGACCAACAGCAGCAGCAGCTCGAGCTCTTCTGGTTCTGTCTCTGGCAAGCCCACGCCAAATGCCGCCCGGCGGGGCCACTCCGGGGAGCTCTCGGCCTCGAGCGAGAGTAGCCCCACCGGGTTTGCCTCCCGGCCTGGGCACCGGCGGTCGGGCTCGGGCCCGTTGATCTACTCTGGGGGCGGCGGCGGCGGCGGCGCGAGTAGCAGCACGGCGAGCTCACCTGCGGCGAATGTGTTTCCGACTGGGAACATCTGCCCGTCGGGGAAGATCGGGAAGACGGGGATGATGAGCCGGAGCGCGGCGAGGAGCGATGTACTTGGGTCCGGAACGGGGAATTACGGGCATGGGAGCATAATGCGGGGCGGCGGGCCGAAAGCTGACGCCTTGACGGGCGGTGGTAAGACGTTGGCGAGTATGGATCCGGAGGAGCTCTCCAGGGCCGGGAACGAGCATTACAAAAGAGGGGAGTTCCCGGATGCACTCAAGTTCTACAATCGCGCGGTCGCTATGTGTCCGGAGAATGCAGCTTGCCGGTACAATAGGGCGGCGGCGCTCAACGGGCTTGGGCGGCTTGGGGAGGCAGTGAAGGAGTTTGAGGAGGCCGTGCGGCTTGACCCGGCATATGGGCGCGCCCACCAGCGCCTGGCGTCCTTGCATTTGCGGTGAGGCCCCTGCTGTCCAGTTCTTTTGCCTTTTGTAGCAAATTTTGTTGATTTTGTAGATTGGTTTGTGATTTCTGTGTAAACATTGGAACTTTATTGATTTAGATCTGTTCGTGGCGACCTGCATTGTTGATTTCTTTGGCAGACTATGTCTTGTTTGTTGTTGTGTTGGCAATTTGTTCTGTGGTGTTTGTGTCCAAACAGGCGGATTCTTAGAATGTCTTTTGCATATCTGTGCTTGTTGTTGAGGGTGTTTTGGTCTAGATGTGTTGTGAATTGCATTTTGGAAGCTGGTTAGATTTATTGGGCATGTATACCATGTTCTGGTTTTCACTACAGATTAGGGCAGGTTGAGAGCGCTAGGAGGCATCTCTTCTCGGGGGCACAGCAACCTGAGCCTCGTGATCTACAGAAGCTGCAGGAAGTGGAGAAGTTTTTGAGAAAATGTGAGGAATCAAGGAAGATCTCTGATTGGAAGAGTGTATTGAGGGACTGTGATGCTGCTATTGCAGCTGGTGCCGATTCTTCTCCTCTGGTAAAACTTGTTGACTTGTTTTTCATTTTTTGTCCTCTCTCCAGCACGTGTTATTCAGTAGTTCAACTTTGCAGCTCAATGCAATAAAAGCTGAAGCCTTTCTCTGGCTCCATCACCTTGAGGAAGCAGAGTTAGTTTTGTCTAATGTGTCAAAACTTGCAAGCTTATCGTCATGTAGTTCACACATCAAGGACTTTGGTATGCATTCAGATTCCTATATCTGCATTGTGCGAGCCCAAGTTGAAATGGCATTGGGAAGGTGAGATCTTTGCTTTAGGGTTCCATCAGTGATAATTGAGATTATACAACATGTGAGAAGTTTTGATGAACTTTCTGCAGGTTTGAGAGTGCAGTTACAGCTGCTGAAAAAGCAAGGCAGGTTGATCCTAGAAACATTGAGGTAATGAGGGTGCTTGGCAATGTTAAATCAGTTGCACGAGCTCGAGCGGAGGGGAATGAGCTCTTCAAAGTTGGGAAGTTTGCAGAAGCCTGTATAGCTTATGGTGAAGGACTCAAGTATGATCCTTATAATCCGGTGCTTCACTGCAATAGAGCAGCTTGCAGGTCCAAACTGGGACAGTGGGAGAAATCTATTGAGGACTGTAATGAAGCCCTCAAAATCCAACCCAATTACACTAAGGCACTTCTAAGACGTGCCAATTCTTATGGCAAGGTGAATTATCTATTGTAAACCAGTACTTTCTAAGGAGAATAGGTCTTTAATTCAAGAATAGCCTGTGGCTAAATTTTATAACTATTATGTTGATTAGCTTGAGCGCTGGCCTGAGGCGGTGCGGGATTATAAAGTGCTGAGGAAGGAGCTACGAGGTGATAATGAGGTGGCTGAAGCCCTATTCCATGCTCAAGTTGCTCTTAAAACGTCTCGTGGTGAAGAGGTATCAAATATGACGTTTGGTGGTGAGGTTGAGGAAATTACTGGTGTTGAGCAGTTTCAAGCCACAGTATCTTTACCTGGTGAGTGTTTTATAGTCTCTGCTACTAGTAGTATGTTTTCTAGTTCATTGGATGTTTCTATCGGCATTCTTTGCTTTCTGTTGAGATGAGCCAATTCTATCTGAAAAGCTATTTGCTCACAACTTCACTCTGATTTCTGTTTTAGCAGCCCATGTCAATCTTGTATTTGAGGATCCACTGTGATTCTCAAGGGTGCCATTTTTATTTTCACATCATATTGATTTTGGGTCTTGTGTAGCAAAAAAAAAACAATAAATAAATAAATAAAATAAAAAAATTCTGTCCTATTTAGGTTTTTGACGACAACATTGTTGCTTTTTTGCTTGACAAGTTTCATCTGAGATAAATCCATATTTCAGGAGTTTCAGTTGTCCATTTCTTAACATCATCAAATCAGCAATGCATTAAGATATCCCCCTTTGTAGATTTGATATGTAGAAGATATCCATCTGTGAATTTTCTCAAGGTAATCTCTTAAAAACTGCATTCTTTTATTTTCGTAGTTTATGTCTCATCTTATGCTGATTCTGGTGCTATTTTGCTAAAGGTTGATATCAACGAAAATTCTGCCATTGCCAAATCTGAGAACATCAAGATTGTTCCAACATTCAAGATCTACAAGAATGGTACGAGAGTGAAAGAGATGATCTGCCCCAGCCAGCAAGTGTTGGAGTGCTCGGTGAGGCATTATGGCCTTTAGTGTTGGAAGCAATAGGTTATATTGGTTTTTGATTGCATCTTGGACATTCAATTGATACAAATCTCAGCTCCTGAGCGAACCAGATCATAATAATTCACTAAGGAAAAGCAAGAACAAGAGAGAGGAGCAAATTTTTTTGTTATTGAATTTCTTGTTTCCTTGTCTGGCCACCACCCCCCTTTACTGTCTCATCTTATCTATTTATTCTTTCCATTTCTGCACTCCAGTCTTTTCTTGACCATCTCCAAATCAGCCTAGGTTCCTCTCATTTCCTATAATGTATCAAACCACCTTCCTCTGGCAGAGTTCTATTGTATGAAAGTAAACTGGCTCTTGTGAAGTCCTCTAGAGAGAGAGAGAGAGAAGGCTGATAGGGATAATACATGTGTATATGTACCATACATCGAATGTTGCAAACCATGTTGGGATTGGATATGTGGGAGCTGCTGCTGCTGCTGTTGCTGCTAATACCGGGTGAGGGAGAGAGGTCATTTGATGTTTTTGCTGCAGGAGAGCTGCTGATGATAAATGCTACAATTTCGATAATAACAAACTTAAAAAGTTCTTTCTCGTGCATCATTGTAATTTATCGCTTGCCATCATTATTTCAGCAATCTGGCTTCTATCCTACTGTCCATCTGCTTGCTTTCAAGCTATTAAAATTGTTGGTTTGGTTTAATTACCATTGCTTTCCCTTAAAACAATGGTAGGGTTGGTTTGAGTCCTCCTCCGTTTGATTTGATATCAGCATCATCAATAATTTTCAAAATTATTTTTTTTATTACAAAATTAATATTATTTATTTTATACCGTTATTAAATTAAATTATTATAAAAAATTAAATATTTTTTTGAATTTTAAATTATTGTAGCATTAATTTTGATAAAAAAATATTAATTTATAAAAATGATTTATTAGTATTGATCTTGATTTTCATTTCAAACCAAACGGCAAAGTACATCCAGGTTGTTTAGGTAGAGTGGATGGCTGTGGGGTGTTGGCTGCATTAATTACCTAAATAGACCATACTCCTTTTGCCACTTGGCTCTGTTGCTTTTATTGAATGCTTATGCCTTTGACAACACTGCTCTAATTGGGTGACAGCAACTGAGGTCCAAACAAAAGAGATGGGTGTTCTATGGCTTGCTCTCTCCTGTAGCATCGCTGGTCCCTCATCGTTGTCCTGATGATCCGTTCTGGGCCACAGCCTTTTATTCGTCTCCTACAGGGGGGAGTTGCAATGTACATGAAAACCTTGACAATAAGTCCATTTCTTTGATCAAATGCAGGTGGCTTCCTGTTTTGGCCTATCTTCCCATCATGTGCTTCTGTTGATAGTTTGGAGTTGGTCTTTGAGACGCATTTGGCAGTCAGATGGACATTGTCATGTGGTGGAACATCTGGCAAATTTTCCTGCCTGATTTCTGAAGCGGATTGTAGTTGTTTTGATGATGACATAACCACTCAAATATGGATTAGGCTGAAAATTTTGTTGGCTCTGAAAAAATAATTCTATGTTTTTGGCAAGAAATGCAAGAAAACTGGTTGATCAGACACACACGGAGACAGACAGAAAAAAGAAAAGCATAAAAAAGGTAAATGTAAGGACTGCAGGAGTCTTCATTGCAAGGATTAAAAGCTATCAACTAAGGGTTTGTTTGATGGAAGTCTGCCACGGTTGGAAGTGAAGTGATTTCTGTTACTTCCTTTTCCTTTTGCTTGGTTTGACGGAAATGTCTGATGAAATTAGATTTCCATTTCCACACCACTCCCCGTGGAAAGAAATTTAAACTAGATTTCGTTTCTATCAACTCTCGTCCGCATCTTTCATCAATGAACACCTTTGACTGAACTTGTTGATGTTTTGGACTTGGCTTCTGCCCAAGCAAATGTTTTCTGTTCTTGGAAGTGGAAGTGCATGATCAAAATGAAGAACAAGAGCGAACTACGAGAGCCAAATAAAGCTAAGTTTTCCTACCTGAAAGGAAAAGTATTGAGTTAAGTTGGAGCTAATAGTTGTATTATGCAGCGCGAGCAGTGGTTCTGTTTTGGGGTGTGTTGATGTCGGCAAGGGCCCAATCATGCCCCGTGAGATGCGCCCACCGAACCAGCTCTGAAATAATGGGTGGATAATGTGCTCCTTGTTGGTTTAGCGTCCAGTCATGTGACGGAAAGTCTTTGCATGGTTTTTATTACAAGAAGTAGGAGGGTGCCGTCCAACCCGTGATGACCAGGTCCAACCATTTGATGCCATTATGGCTAAGCATTGCCTCAACCCCCTCCTACCAAACTATTCGCTCAAATTATAGTGAAAAATTACCGTTCAAATGTCGGATAATAATAGACTATACAGATATCTAAATTTTATTTGAATTAAAATTAAATAAAAATAATCATAAGTTAATTTAATCATATATGACCTCTATTCTTAGAGGAATTTGATTTTCTTACAAGTGGTCCTGGTTCCTAGACTCGGACATCTAAGCCTTTAGCCATAGCCCACCCATCCATTTGTAGGTCTAGAGCTTGTGGGGACGATCTCCCCGCACAAGAATACAACATACATACAATTCTACATCTCGAGCGTAAGTGAAAATTATTAATTTGATCATTCGATCCAAATTAAGTTAATTGGATACGAAACGATCCTCCAAATCTTTATCAATTTGCATCTATTTTTATAATATATTTTTAAAATATTTTAGTATTTAATTTATTTTTATATCTTATTATTACTTAGAATGATATTTAACAAATTAAAAAAATTATCAATGAAAACAAACCCAATAAGATATCAGAAACACGAGATGTATCTGAATATAAATTATATATAAACGTGTGTTATAATATCAGGTGTGTTGAATTAATCCTACATCAAATATTAGATAAATAAGGTCTAATATATATAATAAAAAAAATTAATATCTCATGAGTTTAAATTTTTGAGATGATTTAATTATAAATTATAAAATATGGAAAAGATGAAAATGATGTCCTCTCGAGATCAAAAGGGGCTGTCTGTTTGATGGTATTTCAGATTTCAGACAGCAACAAGTAACGGTATACGATGAACTATTTTCTATTTTGATTTCTCGCTGATGTTTAAAAATCATATAAGGGTCTTTTTTTTTGTAGATAACACCCTATTATTTTCAGTATTTGCCAAGAAGTACCTGTTTTTTCTTGTATCTGTTACCTTGGCTCCTTTACCCTGTCCACAATCATCTCCATTACTAAGCTTTAAAGTGGTTTCCTTCTTATGTTCATGCTGTCTTCTGTTTTAGTTTGAATTCAACGGTAAAACCGATAATTTTGTCCTTCTCTTCTTATTCCACATGAGGCAACAAAAACTCAAAAAGACATAGAACCTCGATGCTCCATGCATACTCCGAACTCCAAGAAACATAGCAGATCATAAATCGCAACAAGCTTACTGTCCCGCGGCGAAGGCCTCGACGGGGAAGGTCTTGGTAACGCCGGCGAGGCTCTTGAAGTGTATCTTCCCAGTTGGTGGGTCGTCGACGATGATCTCGTTAACCGGAGGCCAGAGCAGCAGCTCCTTGGCCTTCACCCCCTTGAGCTTCTTGATGCACCTGTCAGCAATGAATCCATGTATCTCCGTGTCGTAGCTCACCAGCTTGCTCACCATCTTGAAGTTGTGCTCCACCTTCTTCTTCTGAACCAGCCACAAATAGCCAGTGGCGCGGACAAAGCCGACCTCGACGACATCAGTAATCGGGAGAAGCCCGAGCGGAAGGCCGAACTCCTCAAGGAGGCTGAAGGCGGACTTGAGGCCCTCTTCGTGGCCCTTCGTCACGACTCCTCCCTCCTTCTCCGCCATTGGTGGTGATGTTGCAAGGTGCTTGTGCTGGGCCTCGTGAGGAAGTGATGCATGTTCTGTGATCTATTTACATGGAAGAAGAGGGAGTGCGGAATAGATATCAAGACAATTTGTGACGGAAATTGAAAAGAATAATAGCTTTGGATTGATCGTCATTTGTTTGTCGTTTTGCTCACATCATTATAAGCTTATATTATGTAAAAATATTATTACGACTATTTCAATTTTCAAAGAACCAATAATTAATCTCAGTACAGACAATAGCAGTAACACAATCATCGTTTTTATTTTTTCTAATCGAACCCCAAAGGATATTTGCAGTAAGTCTCATTCTTAATGCAAAAGAACAATCTCTCGTACGCCAATGCCATCTTCCTCGCCCCAAACATGGCGGCAGCGTACTCCCGACACGCCCGACCCCGACGCGCAAGCCTCGCCGCCCCTTCGCCGACCGCATTCTCCAACACCTCCGCGAACGACTCCACGTTCGGTGCGAACATGAACCCGAACTCATCGTCCACAATGATGCTCCCTCTGATGCTCGGAAACCTGGTGTTGCCAGCCCTTGAGGCCTTAACGTCGAGTTGACAAACAAGTCTAGCGAATTGTAGTACGCCTTCGGTTTGGCTGGTGGGACTGGGCCTAAGACTTTGACATTGGGGCTGAGATCTTTGTTTCTGTAGGCCCATGGTCCTGAGCCTGCTACTAACAGGAAAACATCGGGGAACTGGGCCGACAGTTGAGAAGGCCTCGTACAGAAGTTGGTGGTATGTCTTTGACAAGCCCGCCGGCGACGCCGATGACGAGCCTGGGCTTGCGGGTCTCGGCCCAGAATGAGGTTCCCAGTTTTGCGTCGGGACCGAACTGGGTCTCGTCGACGCCGTTGAGGATGACGTGGACACTTCCGGTCGGGATCTGGTAGACGTCCGTGAGCATCTCGCCACTGCTGTCACTGATGGCGACGTGGTGAGCGTAGCTGTGGAAGAAGCGGATCTCGTTGAGGACCTCGTAGTTGGCGTGGGCCAGGCTTCGGTTGAAGGCCACGCTCATGGGCTCGTCGGCCCCGCGGATGAGGTCCTGTTAGATGCCGGAGTGGAGCGCCTCCAGCGAGATGCGTGCCACGACACGGCCAGTTTGGGCACGTGCCGCCCCTTCCGGTGGAACAGCGCGCTCGCTCTCCGCCTCGAACAAGGCCCACGCCTCGTGCTCTTCCACTGCCCCGGCGCCCCGTCCACAAAGTGGATCCGCGGGGTGTCGGCCGCGGCGTCGACCACCATGTCGGAGGAAGAAGAAGACAAGGAAGGAGCGGAGGTGAAGACATGGACGTCATGGCCACGGCGGGCGAGGGTGGAGTGGAGGGTGAACGCGTGGCGCTCCATGCCGCCGGGGGCCGTGGCGACAGGCCATTTGCAGGAGAAGACGGCTATCTTGAGAGGGAGAGGCGGAGGACTTGAGCCTTGTAAATTCAAGTTGTTCCAGGAGAATTCGACATCGCGAAGATCAACGGAGAAATGCTTGGCACGGGGAGTATGAGCGCCAGTGCAAGATGACGAGTTCAAAGACACGGGCGGGAAGCGGAGGAGCAGGAAGACGACGAAAAAGAGGTGGAGGAGGAAGACGGTGGTGTTGAAGTGGGTTAACGCGAGCATGGATGCTGGCTTCTTTGACTTAGGGTTGTAGCTCAAGGCCATTGGAGATGGAGGAATGCAGTTTGAATCCAGGTTTTTCTTTGGAAGAAGAAGAACTTAGGCAAAAAGATGTGCGTTTTCCACGCCTGTGCGGGCCCGTTAGGGCTTGGTTCCATGTATTTTAGGGCTTTTTTGGATGAGTTGGGATTCGGGAAAGGGTTGGATACTGGGCTCGGTCTGACTTTGTTTGGCTTTCAGTGTTTTGGAAGTAAACACGAAAGAGTATAGTAATGGAGACGAGACCGTGAGATTCTCCGGCTTTCAAGGAAAACCCTTTTTGATAATCAAATGGTTCGTTCTCCCACGCCTTCTGCTTGGATGAGTCAAAGACTGAAAGCCATGTAGGCTTCCGCCGGTAAAAAGGTAAAATTAATTAATTGATATAATGAAATATAATTGTTATATTTTTATTTAAATTTTGTGAAAAAATATAAATCAGACACATTTTTTTAGCTCACGTCAATATAGTTGCCACATGCGATTCAAGCTGCGTAGCCTGCTGCATTCACATATGGGGAGCTCCTAACAGATTAACACTGACGAGCAAGTAGAAGAAACCAGTGCAGAGGGACCCTGGCTTGAGTGACGCTCTGAGGTTGAATCAAGTGCAGACTTGGTTTGACCCGAGTTCAATAACTGGCCACGGTTCGATTTTGGGGACTGTGGTTTGGACCAGGGTCACAGCTCAAAATTAGTAGTCTTTTTTTTTAAATCATATGTAAGATGTGGGGATAGCTTACTTCGGTTATCATTAGATTGAAGATGTGAAGGTCGCAAATTTGATTTACGTTCACCGCATTAAGTTTTTCAAAAAATATTTTCAGATTAAATAATTAACTGGCTTCACATGTAAATATCATCGATCAAGATCCAATCCACTTTCGTCTCAGTCAAAACGAGCCCAAAGTAAACCAATTTTGAATAAACCCGACTGAATCGAGTCCTATTATGCGCATCTTCTTTTTTATTTCGACCGAACCCATTTCATTATCAACTCTAGCCTCTAATCCATGATTGCTCCTCTATTCTATAGTTTCGACGCTAATTACATTTAATTATCGAATACGTAGGTCTATGAACAAATTTATTAAATCTTAATTAATTTTTTATTTGATATGTACGGAGGAGGTGAGCGCACATGGCAGCAGGTCCATTGCCGACGGCCATGGACGGCGAATAAAGTTCCAGCCGCAGAAAGCCGGAATGGTCCCACTCTTTTCACATTTCCTTTATTCATTTATCCCCTCTTTTTTTTACTAAATTTCTAAATCCTAAAATACTCTGAAAAACCAAAAGAAAAATTTAAAAAAATTCCAATAAAGCGAAAGAACAAGGAGATCTAATCTTGTACACCATTTGTATTGCGCTCCACGCAGCAAAGCTGTCTCTGCTTTCTGTGCTTTTGTCCCTGCAACAGTGAAAGGGAGAGAACATTGCACAATTAGACCCCATGCTTTCTGAAAATATTCTCTTAAGGACTAATAATAGATCAAGCAAATCGTTAGCGTTTGTGAGACTTTTCAGACAATCTGAGGTATTAAACAAGTGATTGTGTGCACCTCGCCTATATAAACAGCTATAAGTTTAAGGTTCTAATTCACCTTTTACATATTAACGGGTCGAAATTTAGTTAGATTTGTCTAACATTGCGGGCAGTTAGAATTAGACCGAGTCTATCTTCCATGTCGATCTTACTATTATTTATAGGGATTCTATTGGTTGGTGGTTCTCTGTGAAACAGCGAGGATTGCGACTGTGTTGCTGATGATGTTGTTAATGATGGTGATAATGATGGAGAGGGACATACCTGGAAAGAGAGATTAGCCATCTCTTTAGACCTTGGAAACATCTGAAGGGTTCTTTGATAGACCAAAGCGCCTTTAAAAAGGACTGGTTAATGCATTATCTTGATTCCTCGGGTCAAAAGAGTGTTAATTAATGTGATTAAGACAAAGCATTCTCATTAAGCCAATTCCCTCACAAGTTGGCTCTTATGAAGGCTTGAAAGTTCCATGCTAGTATCAAAGTCCACCACCGCATGCTCCCAAATTCTTTTCTACATCCCTGTATTCCACATTTCACATTGAATTAGCCACTTGCGATACTTGGAAAAATTGGAGGAAAAACTTGAATTGGAATCAATGAATCACACCTCAGAAGCAGAAGAAGCGAGGGAGACAGAAGCGCCGGAAGTCATGGTATCAAGCCCTACATTGTAGGCCATGGTGCCGTCCGGCTGGTACAAACCATAGTTCCGCTCCGATGTCGGCCCGGGCTTCATGTCTTCATTGAAGAGAGCAAACAGGAAGACCTCCAATCTCTGGTTGGGCCTCAATGGTGTCCCTTCATTCCCCATCTGCCTCAGTATCAGGTTTCTATTGTAAACCATGGCATTCTCAACTGTGGCGCCAACCTCATTAAGGTCCCCCTTTGATGGCCAACCGGTCTCCGAGACCCTAACCTCAATCCCTCCATAGCCTAATCTCGCAATGGCGAAGGTCACTGCATCAACTTGAGCATATAGCATGTTGTCGTAATGGAGCTGGGTGTAGGGATCCACCATCCCTGAGTTAGGGTTGAACAGGACATAGTCCAGTGGAACCATAGTAGGGTCATCCTTGTAAGCAAAGTAAGGATACGCATTGATCCAGAAGGGCGACTTTGTCGCGGCCAAGAACTGCAAGAATGGCCCCATGAGGCTCACCATCTCCCGCTTGAATGACCCGAGAGATGGAGGATAAGAGTTCTCGAGCACTGCAAGGGAGTTGGCCGTGGAAACATGGATAGACGAGTCGAGACCGAGCTGGACCAGGGCTACGTGGATACCCTCCATGGCTGGGACAAGGTTGGATATTAAGGCGGGGTCATCGGTGGTGTAGACCTCATTCCCAACCGCGATGCCGGTGATCTTTGTTGCGGGCAAGTAGGGTTTCACGTTGGCGGTGACCCACTGCAAGGCTTGTTGGGGGTCCATTACTTGAGCAAGCATCTCGTTCGGCACCGTCACGATGAGGTCGACGTCGGAGTTGGCGAAGGCGGTGAGGACCCGGGGGTTGGTGTCGTAGATTCGGGTTTTGCTGATCTGGAGAGAGCTAATGAGGGCGAGTACTTGCTCCGGCGACGGCAGGTTGTTGGCCACTTGGCCATAGTTTATCCCTAGCGTTGCACCATATTGTAGGAAACCTAGCTCTACACCAAAATCTCCACCATATTAATCACTAATCTAGACAACAAAAAGGGAATTAACTAAGAGAAGTAGTCACCTTGGGAGGAAAGAAGCACAATAAGAAAGATCACCTTTAATCTTGAATAGAAGAGGAAAGAGGAAGAAGCCATGGAGGAAGAGGGAAAGGGAAGGAAGAAAGAGGAGGGAAGTGGTATTTATAAGAAGACGGCGGCGAATTAGAATTCCTTTCTTTACTTGTCTGAGATTAATTTGTGGTGAGAGATGTTAGAGGTTTGGGTTGCCTTTACCTTGTCCATGATGACTAAGTGAAGGAGATGGGTTTTATATGTGCTCTTGGTGCCATCTAGTGCTTGGCTCGTGGTCGATATTGCTTTTTCTCGAGGTCATCGGCTTTACAACGACGCCTTCGCGTGTCTCGTTCTCAGCTAGCTCACCAAGTGACGCATTCGCGCTCGCTTTGGATTGATAAATCTAAGGTCTTATGCAAAAGCGCAGCTCTTGGAGGACAAGGAAAAGAGCCCATGCATGCATCAGATGGACAGAGAGAAGGACACCGATTCTGTATTCCGTATGTGTAATTTATCAGCAAAGCCTAGAACCTTGATGAGTAGATGTCAAAAGTGGTAGACCGCACCGATAACCTTTTCCTGTTCAAAATTTTAGTGGCGAATATTTGAGACTAAGGCCTCTAAAAAGGAGATGCTTGCAAGTTTCGATTATAATCGAAAATTTTGGAGCCTTTCGGGTTCGGTTTGGTTCTTATATGTCCAAGAGGAAAACGTCCAATTGGAAGAAATTTGCAAGATGAATTCTAACTAATTTTGTCTGATAACATGTTTGGTTTCGCCGATTGTTTCTTTCTGCCATTTCTAATAGTATTCAACGAAAGACCATACAGAAAACTACTCGTATCCATCAACTGATTCTTTGTTTTTCTTTAGAGATCAATAGAAACTTGAGGACTCTGTCCCTGTTACCAACAGGAGTTCTAAGTACCATCCAAAATGTTCATCATTTTGCCATTGCAACCTTTTCTCATCTCTTGTTATTCTTGAAACCCTAATCTTGCACTGTACCGAACTCAAGGGCCTACACTAAACAACTTATGATTAGATCAACCACCACCAGCACTATTAAGCCTTTGATCACCCTTTGGAAATCTAAACAGCTGATCTCTGCACCCACTGAAATGCACTCGTTCATGATGGCACTTGATCTTTCTATTCTTGTAGCACACATCATAATATGCAAAAACCAACACTTAAGTACATTCAAATGGTGAGCCCCCAAAGTCTTATCATATCCAACAATAAAGTCTACCCTTTCACCATCAATAAAGAGAAAAGGAAGCCTAATAGTGAGTGTGTTTGGTGAGGATCAGAAGAAGGCAGGGGCTTTCAAAGAGAAGAAGGCCATTTGTGAGCGAGACAAACTAAGGAACCAAGTGGGATGGATGGTCTTGGGGGACAAAGCCAAACTGGATAAGCAAATCGAATACGTGGTGATGGAGATGAGCCAAGGTCATCACTTATCCGATCGCTCGCCTTACTTTTCTTCTCAATGATCTTTTTCCAAAGATACGGTGCAAGAGGGGGGTGGGGGTGGGGGGTGGTGGGGGACTCATGTTTCAAGGCAATGTCCGGGTCCTTCCTCCCCCTTTCATGGAAGAGAAAGCAAAGAGAAAGGTGAGGCAAAAGCCCTCGGAGGAAAGTGTTGGCCTTCACCTTGAGGCATGTCAAGTAGCGCGCATGTTGCTTTTGTATGGGATATGGTCCAAGGTTTGTGTTCTTTTGTGTCTCCTTTTGAGATTGATGCTGTTGAACATGAGAATATTTGTACGCATACATCGCATTTGCATCATTGAGAACTTTGCTGGTCGAAGGAATGTCTAGTCACATATTGTAGTATCATCAACATGGTTCATTCCCTTTCTAGTAAGCCGTTAATGGCCCTATTCCAATTACTTTTCTTCATGAGGATATGATTAGCACGGCTTATTGGAGATCAACTAGATCAACTTCAAACCAAATTCCGACACAGTTTCAAGCTCGATATTAATTTCAAACCTAACCAAGTTCTAACATTTTCTATGCATATCTACTTCAAGTTTGCTGGAATTAAGCACAGATGAACTTAGAGACACAAATCATAATTTTTTTTCCGGTCCTTATACAATTTTACAATTAAAATAAATAATTATAACTTAATTTTTATAGTTTTCGCAAACATAGATCTCAATGTATTTTTTTCCTTTTCAAATCAAGAAATATAAACTCCAGAACATATTAATAATCCAAACAAATATCATAAAACAAAATTTTTATCTAAATATCAAATAATACAATAATTTAATACAATATCATACTAGTTGTCATAAATTAACATAAGATAAACTAACTCATATACTTATCTCAATTATTATAGATACAAATAATACCTTTTTTGACTCTTCAAATAAATTTTCAAAATATTCATCTTTATTTTCCTCTCTCTCTCAATATATATATATATATTCAATCTCAAAAATAAATCTCTCCAATTTTCTCAATCTTTGAACCTCTCTTTTTTCCCTAATTTTTTTACTCCTTTTCTACTAAAACTCCCCTCCAATTTGAGAAACCAATTTTTTATATAGGCAAATTCTAATTTTATATAAAACCTCAATAAATACATATAATTCCAAAATGTTCAATTTAGTTAATATAAAACTCTCAATTGGGTTGAAAATCACATACTCTGCTTCTAAAAATTTGGTCATAAATTCAATACAATTTCGTTACTCTACTCAATGTCATACTAATGACAATCATAAAATCTTCCAAAATCACAACATTTGAATCCCAAATAAATATTTAAATTAATAATTATTCAATTCAAATCATATAATCTCAAGTTATATTCATAAATCAAGTTAATAAATCATATTTCATTCTTCTATTTCCAAATTACTTACAAGATAATTAAAAGTTCTATGGAGCAATTAAGATTTTTTGAATCTCAAAAAACTACTATCTACCATATGCTCGATATGTGAGTCGTATCATATTTGAAATTTAATTCTATAACCTAAAGCTCTAATGTAATTAAAATATTACGTCAAATTGAGAACTCAACATGTAACAATGTAGTATACTCATGAGACTAAAACCTTATAGGTATATAAGATCACAAGACATATTTATACAACAATAATAACTCACAAAATAATACATGGAAATAAATTCTAAATCTAATTTTATAATTTATATAAATTATCTTAATTTACTAAAATACAATACCTTTAATTAGCTAGCAAAGCCTACGATAATAGGTCCTTAAATACTCACAAAACTTTATTCTACAAATAAATAAATTATTTACGTTAAAATATGTTGATAATTTATATTATAAAACTAAATTATAATCATAAAACACAACATATTCAAATATTAATATATAAAAATATATAGCAAAGTTATCATATTATGTCGAAGCCATTAAGACTACAGTTGCAGAGTTTTGATCCAAACCCAGTCCACTTTAAAATGAGTCAGACTGTGTTCAGTCATATTCAGATCATACCAGAACAGTTTCATGTTAATCAACTCCGCTTGCAGCCCTAGCATCAATAATGCCAAAATTCTTGTAGTTGTGGGAACAAGAAGGAACCAAATGAAAGAATCAAATTCAGTTCCTGTCAAACAACCCAATACATTAAGCGCCAATTTACCATTCCATCTGCATATTAATTGGAAAGAAGGAAGAAGTTACTCAAACTAGATAAAACAAAAAAGAAGAAGAAAAAGGAGACAGAAACTGCAACTGCAGGAAGAAATCATAAAAGTAAATCATTGAAATAGATGGATAGCAAAGGTTCAGTTCAAAACCAAAAATAAGAAAAAGAAGATGAAGAAGAAAGAAACTCCGGGTCCACGCAAAAATCAAGAAAGTAAATCATTTCCAATCAAGAAAATATTAAAAAAAAAGGATATTTACTTACCACTCCCTGGTTTTTTTTATTTATTAAAAATTCTTTGAGATTTTGATAATTACCTACATCTCCTTTCTTTTCAAATTTATTATCTATAATTCCTGATTGTTATTTAATCAAAATTTTTTCCAAAAATTTCATTTTTACCATCCGAAATTTTACAACTAAACCCCTAAAAAAATTAACTTTTTACTCTCTACTCTTTCTCCAAAATATTTATAAATAAACCCTTTGAATATTTTTATTTATAAAAAAGTCCAAATATTAATCTTTTTCAAATAAACATTTATAAAAAGACCTTAAATATTTTACAAATAAATCCTACATAAAAAATTAAATTACAAATTTAATATTTATATATTTATAAATAAGCCCCTTGAATATTTTTTATTTATAAATAAGTCCAAATTTTATTAATTTTTAAATAAAATTTTACAAAAAAGAGTTGAAGGTATTAAACTTAAAATTTAAAAATTCAAGTTTAATATTTGTATATTTATAAATAAATCCCTCAAATTTTTTTATTATAAATAAGTCCAAATATTTTTATCAGTTCTTTTAATAAAATTTCACGATGTTTTCAAAAATTAAAATTTAAATTACTAATTTAATATTTGTATATTTACAAATAAATCCATTGAATATTTTTATTTATAAATAAGTCCAAATTTTATCATTTTTAAAATAAAATTTTACAAAAAATATATCGAAGGTTTTAAAACTTAAAATTATAAATTATAAGTTTAATATTTGTACATTTACAAATAGACCCCTTGAATATTTTCAGTTTATAAATAAGTCCAAATTTCATCATTTTAAAATAAAATTTTATAAAAAAGATATTGAAGATTTTTTAACTTAAAATTTCAAATTGCAAGTTTAATATTTATACATTTATAAATAGACCTATTGAATACTTTTATTTATAAATAAGTCTGAATTTTATTATTTTTAAAATAAAATTGTACAAAAAAGACATTACAGGTTTTAAATTTTAAAATTTAAAATTACAAGTTTAATATTTGTACATTTACAAATAGACCTCTTAAATATTTTTATTTATAAATAAGTCTAAATTTCATCATTTTTAAAATAAAAGACATTGAAGGTTTTAAAACTTAAAATTTCAAATTACCAGTTTAATATTTATATATATTACAATAGATCCTTTGAATATTTTTATTTATAAATAAATTTAAATTCTATAAATAAGTGCAATATGTCCCACTGATTTAGGCTAAAGGGCCCAGGACGAGAACAAGATTGAAGGATTTGGGCCTCCATCAGATATTAAACAAACTAGTTCGGCATCGGGCGGCCTTTGTTATTTTAACAAAGGTTGCAAGAAACTAGCATACAACTAAGGCCCCAACTTGGGCGGTACATGACGAGTGAAAGCAAAAGGCACGATCAATCAGTACACGCTATATCAGATAGTTGCGATTCCAGCCTTTTTTGGATTGTGTTTATTAGTAGCAGTGATTAAAGTGAGTACCGAGTTATTATAGAATTTTAATTATATACATTATTCAAATTGGTGTGATTGCTTTTGGATGTTTAACGAGTAAGGTGGGCATCAAATAATGATTACATACTAATCATAATTATTAATTATCATAGCAGAGTCGAGCATTTGCACCTATTTCTTATCTCGGTATTTTCTAATGATGGAGATAAGATCTAAAAGAGTTACATAAAAATAGTGAAGATTTTGGAGAGATAGATGCATGTAATTTGCTTGAGACATAGACCATCGAGTGTATTGCCAACAATATTGAAACTTCTCCAATTTTTGAAAAAGCAGACCGTCCTACTCATTTCTGAGTCAAAAATAATAATAATAGATGTTGTGCCATTCAACTTTGTGCTCTTTGAGTGTGACCGAGAAAATATCATTTTTTATTAAAAAAATTCTAACCCGTTTATCTCCTCCTTTAATCCATTATCTAACACAGCACCCCCGTGTTTGGACTTTGGATCCTTCTTTTATGATGATGATGATGTGGTCCGTAATCACTAAATCCATTAATTAATTAATTAATTAATTATATAAAATGAGCATTCAATCATGAAAAGAAAAACAAGCCAAACTCCATGAAGCAATTCATTTCCATTAGAGCTGGAATACCTCTGTCAAGTGTCTAAACCCCGTATTAGATAATCTCACCAATAACATGATTTTGCCTAATCCTTCATATTAAAGGCACTAAAACTACAATTAATCCACTAACAGAAATGAAACCAAAGGAGAAGACCGAAACCCCTTTCGCTATCATCATCGTGTGCTCTTAGTCGGATCCGACCACGACATAGTTTTGGGAACCTCCAATTAATCGAGTCAATGATGTTCGGTTTACCTCTAAAATGACGCTAACCAGAACAATAATCCAATAATCACTTGCTTTTTCTCGAAAGGATAATCTTAATATATGCTTAATTACTAAGGTTATTATTTTAGAAATAAAGCAAAAATCATGGCCCTTTTAGCCCATTGTGCATGTAAGCTCACGGCCCATGATTTTGTCTTTATTCGAGATAGAAGTACCAAAATGCCCCTCATGCCACCAACTCTTCCAAACACGGAAAGGGGAGCTTTGAACACGTGGACGAAAAAGAGTTGGACCCGAATCCGATTAACGTGTCGCTGACGCAGCATGACAGCGACATGGCGCGGCATTAGTCGACTAATGGATCCACAAATGCCGCAATCTCTCCCAAGTCACGCTAAGCAAGCAACTTCTGTTCATTGGCCGAAGGATTCAGCCATTGACTTGAACACGAATCTCGGCTGGATCGGATACACCGGAGCAGCTAAATGCTGCTCCTTTCGCTGTCATCTTCGTCATTGTTGTCGCTGATAAAGCTAAACGAAGAAAGGACATCCGGCCAGGCAGAATGCAGAATATCGCGACTTGCCGGCCGGTTCGGCGGTTGGAGCTGCCAAACTAGACGTTGTCATCCGCGATATGGGTTAAACTCTTCAGTTGTGGGAATAAGAAGATAATTTTATTATTTACGTGGGATTAGTAACTAAATAAGTATATTAATGGCGGTGGTCCTTCGTCGGGATGAAATCGGGCAATAACTAACAACGGTAGACGTCGGGCAGGTGCACGTGCCGCGCGGCGCTGGCGCTCTCGCACTGTGGATAGCCATGGCTGGCCCGCAGTGGGATCGGGCTTCACGTCCCGATCCCCACCAAAAATCTAAGAGGGAGATTTTACCAAAACCCACGAACAACGAGTACGACAGATCCGAGTTACAATTGCATATATTCTCTGCAAAACAAGAATGATTGAATAGCATGGCTCGAGAGCCCATGTGCAAGCACGAGGGCACGCCAGAGAGGCTTCCAACAACATGAGACCCAGTGCGGGTCTTTTAGCCACAAGCTATAGCTCATGTTCTACTTTCATACATTCTCTCGTGACACTTGAGGAAGAACAAATAATACACCTATGCTTCAAGCAACAGGAGAAAGAACAAATAATACACCTATGCTTCAAGCAACAGGAGAAAGAACAAATAATACATCTATTCTTCATGCAACGGAACATAATATGAAATCCTAGGGTTTCAGAAAAAGATACTAATTTCACGAGTACGATGCTTCTAGCGTAATCGATCCTTGTTCTGCATGGATTCAGCCTCAGTCATTTTCAATATGCTTCGCTCTCAGTGGGTAGATAAGATAGAGAATGATGATATGTGGCTAAATCAGGCAAAACGTCCAGACCTGTCAAGATGATGATGCCGACCCTTCAATGTGCGTGCCCGTTTCAAGCGGGAACCTGACATGGCCTCCCTCAGCTACGACATTTTACAAAGAATCCAGACGGGAGATATACGAGCCATGTCCATTTGGATGACATGGGACGCGGTGGAGCCAACCGTATGTTGTCATTTTGTGTGTCAAGTGTCAACACGTACGAAATGCAATAGAGATGCTATATTTACTGCTTTCAGTCACGCTTAACTATCATGACTCAAATATATCAAAACCTTATCTTGCCTAACTGGATAAAATTCTCATATGATTTGATGTATTCAATTCTAAATACTGATATTGGAGAAGCCAGAGACAAAAAAAAAAAAATCTCAACTTGAAGCTTAAATATCTGTCCTTTCAAATAAAAAAACTGTAGTTTGGAGATTTTTACATACATCCTGATATATAAATTGTAATAATTAGTTATAATCTCCTGAGTTTAAATAGTTACATATAATCCCTGGAGATTTCGAGTTTATTACAAAAAAAGTCATCTCGTCCTAAAATCTACTTGTCATTAGATTTTAGATTTTTCTCAATAGTGAATAAAATATATAAGTGACTTAATGATAAATCCTAAATTGCTTAAAAATATTTCTATAAGTGACTAAATTGCGAAGCGAAAAACCCTAAAATCAGAACTACGAAAAAATAATAGTATTTTCTCTCACGTCAAATGGTATGTAAGCCATTTTCCACATCTCAAATCGGGGCAATCCACCTCTGTTAATTCTTGACATAAAAAAGAAGTCTTTTAAGCTGAAACTTTAAAAAAATTCTACACAAATACACAAGAGTTTTGCATAAAAATGAGAGAAACTACAACATCTGGATACGGTCCCTTACAAGATTGGCAAACATGGCACAGGATCACAATCAAACCCCATGAGAACAGACTCAAGAAAATTTTGATGTTCGGAGGACTCTTCTGAAGAAGCACCTAACATGTGACAGGCTTGGAAGCCAACGCAGCAGGCAGCACACATCTGTCTTCGTTATCTCTGTCTGTGTTTGCCGACAAACAGAATTTCCAGTTAGGGCTTCGTCTGATCCTTGCACGTATAACATATTTATCCAGAAAATAAACTAATAAATTAATGGATTATGAAAACTATGCCGAACCATGCGGTACCCAGTCAAATCAAAATCTAAAAATTGTAGACGTGGCGTGTGGTTGTCGAGTTTTAGTCTGAAAACGAAGGAGAAAGCTTGACAGTGTTTGCCATTGGGCCACATTTCACTTGTATTGTAGAATTTTTGTAGATTTCATGCGGATTTCTTTGGGAAGAACTTGGGCTCTGCTTCATACGGAAGCAAGAATATTCTCCTTGACCTTGGGTCTCTCTGACCCATTTTTTCTCTCAAGGATTTTGCATATGTACCCCTGTGAATCCCAGATATGCATTATGTTGCTGCATGAGGGTCCACAAGAAAAATCGCTTGTAAAGCAGAGGGACCCAAAACAAAACACATGAGAAAGCTGATTGAGCATGCATGTCAAGCATGTGACTGCCCTGTCCGGAGGGACAACAAGTTGGTTTGTAAGATGGCAAAGCACATGTTCTTTCAAGGATAAGAGATGTCATTCAAACCTCAAATTGAACCTTCACCTGACCTTACTTGTGGGTCTTGTGTTTATAGAAATCTAATAGTGCCATCTTTTAACATGCAGAGTCTATTTGGATTAAAGAATAGCATCTGCATAATCATAAAAGCGATTGATTTTCATAAGGATCAAAAAACCTATCTTGATTTATTAACTTTTGGTTTATTTAAAGGGTATTTTGGAACTTTATCCAATTGTTCATTTTAATTCTTGCTTTTTTTTATTTCACCTCTTTTTCTTTTCTTTTCCATAAATATTTATTTAAGAAATTATTTAATAAATTTTAATTAATTCTTGTCATTTTTTTATTTCATCTATGAATTCATGGTTTCCTCTTTGGAAAATACATTTTTTTCCCGCATAAATTTATAGTTTCCATTTTTTCCTATCATGAATTCATAGTTTTCTCTTTGGGAGACACTTTTTTATTTCGTCTATAAATTTATATTTTTCTATTTAGGACAGAGACAATTTTTTATTTCATCTTTTTTTTGTTACTTTTTTCATGAATTCATGATTTACTATTTGGAAAAGACTTTTTCTTTTATTTTTTATATTTTTATCCTCTCAAGTTAGATTTCAGTGAAAAAGACTAAAACGAAAGAGCAAGTAATTCATGGAAGTATTGCGACCATTAAATCCCTCTTCCTACCCTAGGTTATTATCGCTCTTTTTTATCCTCAATTTTCTTTTTTTTATTTTTGGATTTTTGAGAAGCTTATTAAGTTTGAGAAAGTATTGATCATAGGAGCAGAAGAGTTTCATGAATATTGGTATTAAAGTCTAGGGATAAAAATGAAGAATTTGACAATCACATCAATCCTGTCTCTCACCAAGGTCCTCCTTCTCATTGTTTTTTTTAAATTTTTTTATGAGGTTCAGCAATGAAGATGAAGAGTTTGACAACTGTATCGACTCTATTACTTACAAAAGTCCTCCTTCTCTTTACGATTTTTGAAAAGCTTGTTAGCTTCAAGAAAGTAGTGATCATAAGATTAGAAGTGGTTCATGAATGTGTTAAAGTCCAAAGATAAAAATAAAAAATTTGAAAATCACATGACCATGTCACTCGCAAAGTTTATAGTTTTTTTTTCGCATTTTCATTGTTATTATGAAGTCCAACAATAAAGATGAAGAGTTTGACAATTACATTAATTCTATTACTCACAAAGGTCTCTCTCATCCTCACAGTCTTCTTTCATTTTTTTTATTTCTATTTATTACATATTTTTTGAGTTATACATATTGAAATAAAAAAAAATCGTGGATCGTTATTATAATATTCTTATTTTTAAAAATTTACTTTTTGCAATTTATTGTACATGAGTTGATAATGATTCAATGAAGGTGGATTGGAAGAATAGCAATTTAATAATTTCATACTCGAAGTCAAGTTAAAAAAATTCTAAATTTCATAATATTCAGAGTTTAAGCTAATTATTATAACTTCATTACTTATCTCTATCAAGATTATAGAGAGTAAATTTTATAAAAATGAAACACATTTTTAATTAATTATTTTATTTTTACATCAAAATAAGTTTTTATTATGATAAATAATAATATTTTTTTAATAACTTGTATTGATATATATGACATAAATATGATCAAAAAAATATAAATTAAAATTTTCTAAGTACTAAAATAATATATATTATAATATAGCACATGCGAGGCATTATACATAAGTCGATGTAATGGGTGGAATACCAAAATATATATTTTCAAAACTTAAACAGATAATTAATGATTTAATACTCATGTTATTTGGCCCTAGGTAATTAAAATGCATGGGCCTGCTGCTTAAACGTTTAAACGAAATTCCTAAACAATTTATGTTAAAAATTTTAAATTATAAAATTGATATATTAAATATTAAAATAAGTATTTATATAATTAAATTATTATTTGAAAGAAAAATAATAATTAGATGATAAAATATCTGCTTAATGTCAAGTATTTAAACAGATGGTCTATATTAATTTGACCAATTATTGTATGTGAAAGTAATCTCATATTTAATGGCATAACACATGTCTCATCAAAGTTTGAGGAGGATGGCCGCCCAATCAGAACTCGATTTTTGGGGCATATAAGAATAAAAACCCTGCTTATAATTAGAAAAAAAATGTTAAATGAGTTCTTTTGCAATTGGGGAAGCTTGCTGATTAAGGGGTTGTTTGGATCAATTTTAAATAGCCTGAATTGGCTGTATTGAGATAATTAGAAATTCAATTTCTCTGATTTTGATGTTTGGATAACCAATAATATTTAGGATAACTCCAAAATTCTTAATTTCGAATTTGACTTCTAGATGAGGTTGAGTGAAATTCACAATTCCGATCAGCATTGTATGAGACCCACTACCGTGTGAGAATAGTAATTCCCAATCGAAATTGGCACTCAATTGAGAATTTCTCACTCAATTTTTTATATCTAAAATTATATAAAAACATTTAATATACTCATTATTTTTTTCACATTCTTGAAAAATTTTAATACTTATAAATTAACTATTTCTAATTTAAGATATATTTTATTGATTGAATATTTTTTAAAAAATTATTTTATTTTTCCTTAACTTGTCAAATATTATAAATATGCAACCTTAACATTATTTATATTTTTAATCACAAAAATATGTCTATATTTATTAAAAAATTAAATATAAATAAAGTTAAAAATGAGAGTAATCTCACCCATCTAGATTTGGGTGATAATATTTCTAATTTTAAATTCAACTAAATACTAAAATTTTAAGAATTGATGGAATTCGTTGATTTCTATTTGTATTTCAAATAACTGAATTCACATAATTGAAGAATTAATAATTCTTCTTTTTTATTCTAAAAGTTCATTAAAACACCGGAATTTATTAATTTGACTAATTTCTCCAATTCCCTAAAATTGGCTGAATTGACAATTCACCCAATTCCGAATCCGAAATTGATCCAAATAGCCCCTAAATAGTGGTACTAAACTTTGAAACTTGTGTTCGTCGTTTGACATCTTCTGAATTTTTGAAACGTAATATCAAAGTCTTAAGAGGGGTTTGTTATAAAAATCAAAATAAATAGACAACTTCCACAAATAAAAAAAAAGAGGACTTTTTGGTAAAAGTTTTAACAAATAATTACTTATTATGAATTTAAGAAAAACAACTAATTTTATTTATTATTCATAAAAAGTATTTATCTAATATTATAAATTTATAAAAAATTACATCGATTAAATATATATATAAAATAATTGATATTATTACTAATTAAAATTAAGTTTTTTTAAAAATAATTGCATTAAGGTGATTCAAGAATTAGTTAGATTAATTAACATACTTGTCTTTTTGTAAAATTCGGTATGAAAAAATTGATTATTTTCGATAATATAAAATTACAATTTTAAATTCCCTTTTATGATATCAATTGTCAGTTCGTTTTTGTTACATTACTTGTTCGACACTCCACTCCCACTCCGGCTACTTCGTCGCTAGTTTTTCTCAGATTCCATTTCCCTTGGTCTCCCTTCACACTCCCTTCCACTCTATTTCCCCTCGTTTCCTTCCTGTCTTTTTTTCGCCATTTCGTCTCACCACTCAGGGCTTTTTGCTCCGCATCCTCCCCCTCTGCCTTTTTTCCTCCCTATCAATCCTTCAGTCCGCTTCTAATCCGCTTCTTGGCATCCACTCTCTCCTCCTCCTTGCTCCTATTGGGCCCTCTTTTAGTTTACTCGCCCCCCTCCCCTCGGTTTTTGTTTGGTTCACGACTCGTAGCGCTTATTCTTCCTCCCGCCCCCCCTTCCGGCTCCCACTCGCACTACCACTTTCTACCCCCCCATTTTTCCCTCTTTCACTTTCTATGAGGTTTTGAATTTGCTACGAAGGCTCCCCTCCCTATCAACTTTAACCACCATTAACATTAAAAACCTATGTGGTGGATCTCATCTTATATAGATCAAATACAAAATTACTTACTAATATTGTGACAATAATATATATTTAGAAACTAAATATTATGAAATTTTTTTACTCATATGTAATTAATTTTGATTATAATATTTAATTTTTAATTATATATATACTTGATTTTGATAAAATTTATATTATTTTTATTCATATATTTTATTCATAATATTTAGTTTGTAAATATATAGTATCATTACAGTGCTGCTATAATATTGTTATAGTATAGCTAGAATTTTTTTAAATAGCGTTAGTAACAACAAATATTTACTTATAACATCTAATGAGAATTTCAAAAGTTAGAGGGGGTGTAGGGACTTGAAAAATTTTCAGAGATATAGGAAAATTGCCCATAAATTAAAAGAATTTTGAATGTGTAAACCCTTTAAATCACGAAATTATTATACACTAGTACAAAAAGTCAATTGCATATAACTCATTGAAATCTTACTAAATTACATATTTTTCTTTCAAACTTAAAAAATTACATATAATTTCTTAAAATCTTGTCAAATTATATATTTTTTCTTAACATTTAAAAAATTACATAAAACTCTATGAATATTTTTCAAATTGCATATTTCTCCTTCAAACTTCAAAAATTATATATTTTTTCTTAGATTACTAAATATATTAAAAACCTTTTTCGAGTGTAAATATATTGTGAGAATTAATATTATCCAAAAAATATATATATTATTTGACATCATTTAGGTTAAAAAAAAATACTCCAATTAGATGTAGATTACCATAATAGAAAACATGAGTAAAAAATGACTCAAAACCTGGTTCATATTGGGCTCTAGATCCGACCTAAATTGAGTCATAGTTCTAGTTAATACAATATTGAAAGATGTTTAAATTGAGTCAAGGATAAAATTATTATTTTATATGTTGAATTTAAATTTAATTCGAGATCATATTAAAATGAGTTTAAACTAAATTACAGACAAAATAGCCATTTCATATCTTGGATTAAAATCTAGGGATATTTACTTACAACCCCCTGAGATTTTTCTTATTTATTAAAAACCACCCGAGATTTCAATAATTACCTACACCGCCCTCCTCTTGAAATTTATTACTGACAATCCCTTGATTATTATGTAATAAAAAATTTTTCCAAAAATTTCACTTTTACCCTTTGTACTTTTACAACTAAA
>RXID01016852.1:0-14906 GCA_005019695.1 Trichopus zeylanicus subsp. travancoricus
CTACGATGATGACTACTACTGCTGCTACAACAATGGCTACTACTTCTGCTATTGCAGCTGCTACTACTACTACTATTACTACTATTGCTCCAACTACTATTACAACTACAATAGCAAATACTACTACAACTACTACTTCTACTATTGCTACTACGACTTCTCTGACAACAACAATAACTACTACTATAATTACTTCTCTGACAACTACTACCACTGCTACTACTAGTACTACTACGCTACGGTTGCTACTACACTCTACTAGTGCTATTACTACTCAATAAACTGCTACAACTACTGCCACAACAACAACTACTACTGCTACTAAAACTACAACTACAACTCCTACTACTGCTATTACCACTACTACTAATACGACTGCTACTTTTGCTACATCCATTGCTAATCCTACTACAACTCTTACCATGACTACTAGTACTCCTACTATTACTTCTACAACTATTGCTGCTACATATGATATTGTTTCAATTTCTACTCCTGCTTCTACTCCTACTACTACTACAACTACTCCGACTACTACTGCTACTACAAATAGAAGTTGTAATAATATAATTCCCACATCTACTATGACTACTACAATTGTTACTACTGCTTCTATTGCCACAACTACAACTACTCCTCCTCCTCCTCCTCCTCATACTACTACTACAACTGCTACAACTACTACTACATCTACTACTACTATTACTATTACTTGGCCAACAACTACAATAACAACAACAACTGTTACTATACTACTACTAGTACCACTACTACTACTGTTAGTATTGCAACTGCTACAACAACCACTACTACTACTACTGCTGCTACTAGTACTACTTCGACAACTATTACAACTACTACTGCTGCTACTTCTACCACTGCTACTACCACTACTACCACTAGTACTACTAATGCTACTACTGCTGCTGCTTCTACCACTACCGCTACTATGACTAATGCAGCTAGGACTACTACCAATACTGCTACCATTACTACTACTACCATTACTTCTATTACTGTTGCAACTCTGACTACTGCTACTACTACTACTACTACTACTACGATGACCCGACTACTACTATAGGACTACTCTCACCTACTACTACGACTCCTCCTACTACTACTACGTATACTACTACTACTCCTACTCCCAACTACCGATTCCTACTCTACTGCTACAACGACAACAACACGACTTACTGCTAACTGGCGGACGACTAACTACTACTACCACTAACTGCTACTCTTGTAGCGTACTACTACTCCAACACCATTACCTCTTGCGACGACCTGCTGCTAAGACCACTTTTACTAAACTACTATGACTACTACGACAACTACTAGTATAACTATAACTACAGTACAAAACAACACAAGTATAACGGCTAATAACTACCAGACTACTTTTGCTGCCATAATAGTTGGAATTATAGCAAGATGCAGAGTACATAAGAATTAAACATTTGGAATTATGTAGAAGTAGTAAGTGGTTGTAGTAGTAGTCATTGCAGTAATGTAGAGTAGTAGTTGTAGTCACGTAGTAGGTAGAAATATGAGAATTAGCCGTCCGCGTCGTCGTAGTCTAGCAGCACCCATAGTAGTCGTCAACCTGAGGTACGACAGTCGTAGTAGTATCAGCGTAACGTAGTAGTCAGCAGTAGTCAAGTCGTAGTCAAAGTAGTAGTAGTAGTCGTAGTAAGTAGTAGTCGTAGATATTAGTTAGTAGTAAGTAGCACCGTAGTAGTCGTCGTCAGTCGTCGTAGTAGCAGTGTCGATAGTAGTAGTACTAGCCACCTTCGTCGCAGAATAGTCGTAGGAGTAGTTGTAGTTGCACTAGTGCAAGCAATTGTAGCTATAGTAGTAGCTATAATAGTAGTCGTTACTGTAGTTGTGGTAGTAGTAGTAGTTGTAGTAGCTAGAGCAGTTTTAGCAGAAGTAGTAGCAGTGGTAATCACAGTAGCAGAAATAAAAGTAGTAGCCGTAGTTGTCCAAATAGTAGTTGTAATATTAGTAGCAGCAGTAGTAGTTCTCATAGTGGTAGTGGCGAAAGTAGTACTAGCAGTTGTAGTTATGGTAGGAGCTGTAATTGTATTAGTAGTAGTAGTAATTATGGTAACAGTAGCAATAGTAGTAGCAATAGTAGCAGAAGTAGAGGTGGTAGTAGTGGTAGTAGTAGCAGTAGCAGTAGTCATTTTAGCAATAGCAGTTATTAAAGTAATAGTGGTAAGAGTAGTAGAAGTAGTTGCATTAGTTGTAGTCATAGTAGTAGTAGTAGTACTAGTACCAGCTGCAGTAGTAGTATTATTAGTACTAGTTGCAGCTGCAGTAGTTGTTGTAGTAGTAGTAGTAGTTGTTGTTGTTGTTGTTGTAGCCGCAGTAGTTGCAGCAGTGATGGTAGTAGTTACAGTAGTAGTAGCAGCAGCAATAGTAGTAGTAGTAGATGTAGTAGTAGAAGTATTTATAGTAGTAGTAGTTGCAATAGTAGCAAAAGTAGCAGTCGTAGTATTCGAAGTTGTAGTAGAAATAGATGTATTAGTAGTAGTAGCATTAGAAGTAGTAGTAGTAGTTGTTGTTGTTGTTGTACAAGTAGTAGTAACAGAAGCAGTAGCAGTTGAAATAGCAATGGTAGTAGTAGCAGTATTAGTAGTAGTAGGGGAAGCAGTAGGTGTTGTAGTAGTAGTAGCAGTAGCAGCAGTAGTGTTAGTAATAGTAGTAGTAGTAGTAGTCACAGCAGCAGCTGCGGCAATAGTCAAAGTAGACGCAGTAGTATCCACAGTAGTGATAGTAGTACTAGTTGTTATAGTAGAAGTAATCAGAGTAGTAGTAGCAGTACTAGAAGAAGTAGTTGTAGCAGTGTAGCAGTAGTAGTCATAGTAGTAGTAGCAGTAGTAATAGTAGTAGTGGTAGCAGTAGTACCAGTTGTAGTAATAGTAGTAGTGGTGTAGTATCAGTTGTCATTCTTGTAGTAGTAATAGAAGTATTTGTAGTAATAGGAATAGTAGCAGTAGTAGTAGCAGAACTAGTAGCAGTTGTAGTCGCAAAAATAATAGATGTTTTAGTAGTAGTAGTAGTACTTAAAGTAGTTGGAATAACAGTAATGGTAGCAGTAGCAGCAGCAGTAGAAGTAATAGTAGTAGTATTAGTTGCAGCTGTAGCAACAACAGTAGTGGTAGTAGTAGTTGCAGTATTAGCAAAAGTTGTATTAGTAGCAGAAGTAGCAGCAGCAGCAGTAGTAGTAGTAGGAGTCTTAGGAGAAGACGAACAAGTAGTAATTGTAGCAGTGATAGAAGTAGTAGTAGTAGCAGTAGTGGTAGTGGTTGTGGCAGTAGTACTAGATATACTAGTAGTTATAGCAACAGCAGTAGTAATAGTAATACTTGTAGTAGCCTTGGTAGTAGTCAGAGTAGTAGTACTAGTAGGAGCAGCAACAGTAGTAGTAGCAGGGGTAGTAGCAATAGTAATAGTACTAGAAGAACTAGTAGTAGTTGCAGTAGTATCAGTAGTAGTAGTCGTAGTAGCAGTACTAATAGTTGGAGTAGCAGCAGCAAGAGTCGTAGTAGCAATACTAGTAGAAGGAGTAGTAGAAGCAGTAGCAGAAGTAGTAGTAGTAGTTGTAGTACTAGTAGTAGTTGTAGCAGTAGACGTAGCAGCAGTAGTAGTAGTAGTAACTATAGAAATAAGACTAGGAGTAGCACTAATGTTACTACTACTAGTAGTACTTGTAGTAATAGGAGTAGCGACAGCAGCAGTAGGAGCAGTAGTAGTTGTTGTAGTAGTTGTCATTGTAGTAGTAGAAGTAGCAGTAGTAGGAGTTTTAGTTGAAGTAGTGGTCATAGTATTAGTAGCAGTATTCGCAATAGTCATTGTAGTAGTAGTAGAAGGAGTTTTTCGTGCAACAATAGGAGTAGTTGCAGTAGTAGTAGTGGTAGTAGATGTAGTATCAGTAGTAGTAATAGTACTAGTCGTTGAATTTGTAACAGTACTAGCAGTAGTAGTTGTAGTACTAATGTAGTAGTAGTAGCAGTAGTTGTAGTGTTAGAGCTAGTAGTAGTAGCAGTAATGGTAGTAGTAAGAGTAGTTGTTGTAAGAGTAGTAGTAGTCCAAATGGATGTAGTTGTAGTAGTGGCATCGAGGTAGTTGGAGCAATAGTAGAATTAGTAGAAGTAGCAGTGGTAATAGTAGTTGCAATAGAAGCAGTAGCAGCAGCCATAGTAGTAGTAGCAGAAGTAGTAGTAGAAGAAGCAATAATAGTAGCTGTAGTAGTTGGAGAAGTAGCTGAAGGAATATTAGTAGCAGTAGCTGTAGTAGTAGTCGTAGAATTAGCAATAGTAATATTTGTAGTAGTAGTAGTAGTAGTCATAGTATAAGTAGTCTTAGTACTAGTAGTAAGAGCAGCATCAGTAGTAAGAGTAGTAGTAGTAATAGTAGTAGTCGTAGAAGTAGTAGTAGTAGTTGTTGTTGTTGTTGTAGTAGTAGTAGTAGTTCTAGTAGTAGTCGTAGTAGTGGTTGTTGTTATAGTAGCGGTAGCAATTATTGTTGCTATAGTAATAGTAGTAGCTACAGTAGTAATAGTGATCACAGTAGTAGTAGTAAAAGTTGGGGTAGTCTTACGAGTAGTAGAAGAAGTAGTAGTAATAGGAGTTGCAACAACAGGAAAAGAAGTTGTAGCAATGGGAGTTGCAGCAACAGCTATGGTGATAGCAACAGTAGTAGTAGTAGGAGTAGTCGTACGAGTAGCAGTAGAAGCAGTAGTACTAGTGGTGGCTGTAGTAGTAGTAATAGTAGGAGTAGTAGTACGAGTAGTAGTTGAAGTAGCGATAGTAGCAGTAATAGTAGTACGAGCAGCAGTAGTAGTTGTAGTAGTAGTAATAATTGTATGAGTAGTTGTAGGTGCAGCAGTAGAAGTAGAAGTAGTAGGACTAGTAATAGTAGTAGTAGTAGTAGTATTAGCAACAACCATAATAGCAGTCGTACTAGTACTAGTAGGGGTAGTTATAGTAGAAGCATTTGTAGTACTAGCTCTAGTAGTTGTTGTAGTAGTAGTTGTGAAAGTAGTAGTTGTAGTAGTAGTAATAGTAGTCGCGACAGTAGTAGTAGTATAAGTAGTAGTACTAATACTAGTACTAGTAGCAAAAGTACTAGAAGTAGTAGTAGTAGTAGTAGGAGTAGTTGTAGTAGTAAGAGTAGAAGTAGTAGTAGTAGTAGTAGTAGAAGTAGTAGTAGTAGTAGCAGTAGGAGTAGTTGTAGTAGGAAGAGTAGAAGTAGTAGTAGTACGAGATGTAGTAGTAGTAGTAGTAGTAGCAGTTGTAGTTCTAGCAGTAGGCGCAGCAGCATTAATAGTAGTAGTTGTAATAGTAATAGCAACAGTAGCCGTAGAGGAAGTTAGAATAATAGTAGTAGTGGTAGCAGCAGTAGTAGTAGTAGGATCAATAGCAGTAGTAGTAGTAATAGTTGTTATGATTAGAGAAATAGTATTAGTAGTAGTAGTAATAGTAGTAGTTGTTGTAGTAGTAGTAGTAGTAGTAGTAGAAGTAGCAATCGCGGTAGAAGCAGTAGTCGCATTACTGGTGGTATTATTAGTACTAGCAGTAGTAATAGTAGCAGTGGTAGCAGTAGCAGTAGTAGTTGTGGTATTAGCAGTTGTTGTAGTAGTAGTAATTATTTTTGTTGCAGTCATAGTAGTAGAAGCAGTAGTAGTAATAGTAGTAGTTATAGTGGCAGCGACAATAGTAGTTGCAGCAGTGGTGGTAGTAGTAGTAGTAGCAGTAGCAGTAGTTGCAATGCCAATAGTAGTAGTAATAGTTGTAACAGAAGTGCTAGTAGTTGTAGTAGCAATAGTAGTAATAGAAGTAGCAGTAGTGGTAGTAGTTGCTGCATCAATAGCAACAGCAGCTGCAGCAGGAGTTGTAGTAGAAGTAGTAGAAGGAGTAGCAGTAGCAGCAACAGTAGTAGTAGTTAGAGTTGTAGCGATGGTAATAGATGCAATAGTAGTAGTAGTAGTAGTAGTAGTAGCTGTAGTAGCAATAGTAGCAGCAGTAGTAGTCGTAGTAGTAGCAATAGTAGCAGTAGTAGTAGCAGCAATAGTAGTAATTGTAGTAGTCGTGTGAGCAGTAGCAGTAGGACCAGTAGTACCAGTAGTAGCCGTAGTAGTTTTTATAGTAGTAGTAGCAGTTGTAGCTATAGTAGTAGTAGTAGTAGTAGTAGTAGTAGTAGTAGTAGTAGTAATAGTGCTAGTAGTAGTAGTAGTAGTAGTAGTAGTAGTAGTAGTAGTAGTAGTAGTAGTAGTAGTAGTAGTAGTAGTAGTAGTAGTAGTAGTAGTAGTAGTAGTAGTAGTAGTAGTATAGTAGTAATAGTAGTAGAAGTAGTGGTCGTAGATGTAGTAGTAGTAGCAGTAATAATAATAATAATAATAATAGAAGTAGTTGTAGTAGTAGGAATAGCAGTAGTTTTAGTTGGTGTAGCAGAAGTAGTCGCATTAGTAGCGGTAGTACTGTACTGGTAGTAGTAGTAGCACAATTGCAGTAGAAGCAGTAGTAGCAGTGACAACAACAATATGAGTAGTAGTGGCATTAGAAGCAGCAGCAATAATAACAGCATTCGTAGAAGTAGTAGCAGTAGTAGTAGCAGAAGTAGCAGTAGTGGCAGTAGAATTAGTAGTAGTTGTAGCAGCAACAATAGCAGTAGTAGAAGTTATAGTAGTAGTCTTAGTAGCAGTAGGAGGAACAACAGTTGTAACAATAGCAGTACCAGTAGTAGTAGCAATACTAGGAGAGGTGTTGGTAGTTTTTATTGTAGGTGAAGGAATAGTAGTCACTATTGTTATTATCATAGTTGTTGTAGCAGTAGTACTTGTTTTAGCTGTAGTATTAATAGTAGTAGTTGTAGCAGTAGTAGTAGTAGAAGTAGTAGTAGCAATAGTAGTAGGAGTAGTAGTACTAGTAGTAATAGTATTAGCTGTAGCAGCCATAGTAGTAGTAGTAGCAGTAGTAGTAGTTTTAATAGCAGTGGAAGTTAAAGCCGCAGTTGCAGTGGTAGCAGCAGTAGCAGTAGTAGTCGAAGTAGCAGTGGTAATAGTTGTAGTTGTAGTAGAAGCAACAACAGTGTGGTAGCAGTAGTGGTAGAAACAGTAGTAGTAGTAGTAGGAGAAGTAGTAGCAGTAGAAGTAGTAGTAGTAGTAGTAGTGGTAGTAGTATTAGTTGTTGTTGTTGTTGTAGTAGTAGTAGTAGTAGGAGTGGAAGTATTAGCAGTAGCAGCAGGAGCAGTAGTACTAATAGTAATACAAATACTAATAGCAGTAGTAGTAGTACTAGGAGAAGTTGTAGTAGCAATAGTAGTAGTAGCAACAATAGTAGTATTAGGTGTAGTAGTAGTAGTAGTAGTTGTAGTAGTAGAAGCTTGCATAGTAGAAGTAGTAGTAGTAGGATTAGTGGTAGTAGCAGTAGTCGTAATAGTAGTAGTAGTAGTAGTAGTAGCAGCAGCAGCAGCAGTAGTAGTAGTAGTATAAGTAGTGCTAGTATGAGATGTAGTAGTGGTAGCGATCGCAGTAGTAGTAGGAGTGGTAGTAGTAGTAGTTGCAGTAGTAGCTGTAGTAGTAGCAGAATTTGTTGTAGCAGAAGTAGTAGCAGTAGCAATATTAGCAGTAGTCATACTAGCAATAGTAGCTATTGTAGGAGAAGTAGTGATAGTAGTCTTAGTGGTAGTAGTAGTAGTTGTAGCAATAGTCATATTAGCATTAGTAGTGGTCGTAGGATAAGTACTGGCAGTTGTTAATGTTGGAGAAGTTGTAGTAGTTGTTGTCGTAGTAGTTGCAGTTGTAGAATTAGTAGTAGCAGTAGTAATAAATATTATCATAGTAGTTGTAGTAGTAGAAGTTGCCATAGCGATAGAAGTAGCTGTAGAAGTAGTCGTTGTAATAGTAGAAGTAGTAGCAGCAGCAGCAGCTGTAGCAGTAGTAGTACAAGTTGGAGTAGCAGTAATAATTATGGCAGTTGTAGCAATAGTAGTAGTAATTGTAGTGGCAGTAGCTGAAGTAGTAGTAGTAGAAGTAGTAGTCGTATTTGTTGTAGTAGTAGCAGTAGTAGCAGTAGTAGTCGTAGTAGTAGTTGTTGTAGTAATAATAGTAAGAGTAGTAGTTGTAGTAGTAGTCATAGAAGTAGTAGTATTAGCAGTAGTAATGGTAGTAGTAGTAGCAGAAGCTGTAGTAGCAGCAGTAGTAGCAGTGGCAATTCTAGTAGTAGAAGTTGTAGTAGTAGTAGTGGTAGGAGCATTAGAAGTAGCTGTCATAGTAGGAGTAGTAGCAGTAGTTGTGGTAGTGGTAATTGTAGTAGCAATAGCAACATTAGTAGTTGTTGTAGTAGTAGTATTAGCAGCAGAACTAGTAGTAGTGGTAGTAGTATTAGTAGCAAAACTATTTGCAGTGGTAGTAGTAGTAGTTGTAGCAGTAATAGTAACAGTTTTCGCAGTAGTAGCTATTATAGCAGAAGTATTAGTATTGGTAGTAGTGGCAGGAGTTGCAGTAGAAGGAAAAGTACCAGTGGCAGTAGTTGCAGTTGGATCAGTTGCTACGGTAGCAGCTGCAATAGCAATAGTAGTAGTATTTGTAGTAGTATTAGTGGTAGTAGTAGTAGCAGTAGTACAAGTAGTACGAATGTAATAGTAGTAGTAGTAGTTGTTGTAGTTCTAGCAGTAGGCGCAACAACATTAGTGGTAGTAGTTGTAGTAGTAATAGCAGCAGTAGTAGTAGTATTAGGATCAATAGCAGCAGTAGTAGTATTAGGATCAATAGCAGTAGTAGATGTAGTAATAGCTGTTATGATTAGAGAAATAGTATTAGTAGTAGTACTGATAGTTGTAGCAGTAGTTATAATAATAGTAGTTGTTGTAGTAGCAGTAGTAGTGGTAGTAGAAGTAGCAGTAGGGGTAGAAGTAGTAGTCGCATTAGAGGTGTGGTATTATTAGGACTAGCAGTAGCAATTGTAGAGGTGGTAGCAGTTGTAGTAGTAGTTGTGGTATTAGTAGTTGTTGTAGTAGTAGTAGTTGTTGTTGTAGTAGTAGTAGTTGTAGTAGTAGTAGTAGTACCAGTAATTGTAGTAGCAAATGCAGCAATTATAGTAATAGTATTCGCAGTAGCAGCAGTAGCAGTAGCAGTAAAAGTACTATTAGTAGTAGTAGTCATAGTAGTAGCCATTTTAGTAGCAATAGTTGTTGTAGTAGTTGTTATATTAAGAGTAGTAGTTGTAGTATTTGTTGAGCAGTAGTCGCTATGGTAGTAGTAGCCAAAGTAGCAGTAGTAGCAGTAGCAATAGCAGTAGTAGCAGTAGCAATAGCGATAGTGGTGGTAGTAGTGATAGTGGTAGTACTAGCAGAAATAGGTGTAGTTGTAGCTATAGCAGTAGTGCAGTACTAATGGTCATAGTGGAAGTAGAAGTAGTAGTAGCAGTAACAATAGCAATTGTAGTAGTAGTAGTAGTAGTATTAGGAGTAGGAGAATTTGTAGTAGTAATAGTAGTTGTAGCTGCAGCAGTGATAGAAGTAGTAGTAGTCATTGTAGCAGTAGTAGCCGTAGTAGTAGTAATAGTAGTAGTACTAGTTGTAGTAGTAATATTTGTTGTTGTTGTTTAATACTAGTAGTAGCTGTAGTAGTAGAAGTAGTAGTTGTAGTAGCAACAGGACTAGTTGTCGTCGTTGTAGTACTAGTAGTAGTAATAGTAGTAGTAGCAAAACTAGTTGTAGTAGTAGTACTAGTAGTAGTAGCAGTAGTAGTAGTGCAAGTAATTGTCGTAGTAGTCATCGTTGCTGTGGTGGTTGTAGTAGTAGTCATAGTTGTGGCTTTAGTAGCAAAAGTTATCGTTGCAGTAGTTGTAGTAGTAGTAGAAGTAGTTGCCGCAGTAGTAGTAGTAGTTGTAGTAGTAGTTATCATAGTGGTAATAGTCGTAGTAGTTGCAAAAGGAGATATCGTAGTAGCAGTGTTTGTAACAGCAGTAGTGGCAGGAATAGTAGTAGTAATATTAGTAGTTGTGCCTGTAGTAGTAGTAGTAGTAGTAATATTAGTAGTTGTGCCTGTAGTAGTAGTAGTAGTAGTAGTAGCAATAGTAGTAGGAGAAACAGTAGTAGGGGCAATAGTAGTACTCGCAGTAGCAGTAGCAGCTATAGTTGTAGTAGTAGAAGTAGTAGTAGAAATAAGAAGTAGTAGTAGTAGTAGTAGCAATTGTTGTAGCAGTCGCAGCAATAGCTGAAGTAGTAGTAGTAGTAGTAGTAGAAGCGGTTGTAGAAGTAGTAGTAGTAACTGTAGTAACAGAAGTAGCAATAGCAGCAGCAGTAGTAGCAGTAGTTGTAGTAGTAATAAGAGTAGTAGTAGTAGTAGAAGTAGTAGTAGTAATAGTAGCAGTAGTGACAATATTAGCGGTTGTAGCAGTAGCAGCAGTAGTAGTGGGTAGCGGCAGCAGCAATAGCAGTAGTAGCAGTTGTAACAGTAGTAGCAGTAGTTGCAGGAGTCATAGCAATAGTCATAGTAATACTAGAAGTAGCATTAGTTCTGGTAGTAGTAGTAGCAGAGATATAGTGGTAGTAGCAGTAGTAGTTGTAGTAGTCGTAGTAGTTGTGGCAATAGTAGCTGTTGTAGTAGAAGCAGAAGTAGTAGTAGCAATAGCTGGAGTAGTAGTAGCAGCAACAGTAGTAGCAGAAGAAGTAGTAGTTTAGTAATAGTAGTACAATAAGTGGTAGTAGTAGTAGTAGTAGTAGTAGTAGTAGAAGCAGTAGTAGTTGCAAAAGTAGTGGCAAAATTAGTTGTCGTAGTAGTAGCAGTAGCAGTAGTAGAAGTGGCGGTAGTAAGAGCAGAAGTAGTAGCAGAAGTAGCCGTAGTAAAATTAGCTATAGTAATAGTAGTAGCAGTAGTAGTAATAGTTGCTGTAGTTGTAGCAGCAGTAACAGCAATAGCAGTAGCAGCTGCAGCAACAATAGTAGTAGTAGTTATTGTTGTTGTTGTTGTTGTAGTAGTAGTAATAGTAGTAGCTATAGTAATTGTAGCAATAGTAGCAATAGTTGTAACAGTTGCCATAGTAGTAGCAATTGTAGTTGTAGTAGCTATTGTAGTATGAGCAGTAGTTGCAGAAGCTAGATTAGTAGCAACAGCTGTAGTATTAGCAATTGTAGAAGTAGTAGTAGTAGTTGTGGTAGTTGTAGTAGCAGTAGTTGCAATAGTAGTTGTAGTAGTGGCCGCAGTAGTAGTAGTAGTTGTCGTAGTATTAGTAGTAGTTAGAGCTGGAACAGTTGTAGTCGCAGTAGAAGCAGGAGCAATAGTAGTCATCGCAGGAGTATCTCCAGTAGTTATAGTGGTAGTAGTACTAGTAGTAGAAGTAACAGTAGTAGTCGCAGCTATAGTAGTAGTAGTAGTAGTCGCAGTTTGAGTGGTAGTAGTAGAAGTAGCAATAGTAGTAGCAGTAGGAGAAAGAGCAGTAGTAGTTGTTGCTCTAGTTGTACCAGTAAAGCCAGTAGTAGTAGCAGCAGCAGTAGCAGTAGTGGCAGTAATAGTAGTCATGGTTGTAGTTGTAGTTGTAGAAGTGGTAGGAGAAGTAGTAGTAGTTGTACTAGTTCCACAAGTAGTATTAGTAGTAGTTGTTGTAATAGAAGTCGTAATTGCAATAATCATAGCTGTAGTAGAAGTAGTCGTAGAAGTACTATCAGCAATAGTAGTAGCAGTAATAGCATTAATAGTAGAACTAGTAGTAGTTGTAGTAGTAGTAATTATAGTAACAATTGGAGTAGCAGTTGTAGTAGCAGTTGTAGTAGTAGTAGTTGTAGCAGTAGTTGTAGCAGAAGTAATTGTAGTGGCAAAATAAGTAGTAGCATAAGTAGTAGCAGCAGCAGAAGTAGCAGTAGTAGCATTAATAGTAGAACTAGTAGTAGCTTTAATCTTAGTAGTTGTAGTAGTAGTAGTAGTTGCAGTTATAGTAGCAGTTGTAGTAGCAGTAGTAGTAGTAGTAGTTGTAGTAGTAGTAGTAGCAGCAGCAGCAGTAGTTGTAGTAGCAGTTGTAGTAGTAGTAGTAGTAGCAATAGTAGTAGTAGTAGTTGTAGTAGCGAGGGTAGTAGTAGTAGTTGTAGTAATAATAGAAACAACAGGAGTAGTAGTAGTAGTAGTAATAGAAGAAGTAGTAGCAGTAGTAGCGGGAGTAGTAGTAGTAGCAGTAGAGGCAATAATAGCAGCCATGGTAGTAGCAATATTAGTAGTAGCAGTAGTAGTAGTATGACAAGTAGTAGCAGTAGTAGTAGTGGCAGTAGCAGCAATAGTAGTAGCAGCAATAATAGTACTAGTAGTAATTGTAGTAGTAGTAGTATCAACAGAGGTAGCCATAGCAGTAGTAGCAGTTGTAGAAGTCATAGTAGTAGTCTTATTAGTAGGAGTAGTAATAGCAGTTGTACCAATAGTAGTACCAGCAGCGGTAGTAGTACTAGGAGAAGTTGTAGTGGTTGTTCTTGTAGGTCAAATAGTAGTACTTATTGTTGTTGTCGTAGTAGTCATCACAGTAGTGCTAATAGTAGTTGTCATAGTAATAGAAATAGTGGTAGTAGTAGTAGAAGTAAAAGTTGCAGTAGCAGTTGAAGCAGTAGTAGAAATAGTAGTAATAGTTGCAATAGTAGAAGTAGTAGCTATACTAGTAGTGATAGTATTAGCGGTAGCAGCTGTAGCAGTAGTAGTAGTAGCACTAGTTGTACAAGCAGTGGTAGTAGTAGTTGTAGTAATAGTTGAAGTGACAATAGCAGTTGTAGCAGTAGTAGTAGTAGTAGAAGTAGTAGTAGTAGCACTAATTCTAGCAGTAATAGTAGTAGCACTAATTCTAGCAGTAGTAGTAGTAATAGCAGTAGCAGTAGCTGTAGGAGTAGTACAAGTAGTAGTAGTAGTATTTGTTGTAGCAGTAGTAGTACTAGCAGTAGTAGCAGTAGTAATAGTATTAGTAGTAGTAGCAATAGTAATCGAAGTCGTAATAGCAATAGTTGTAGTGGTAGAAGAAGTAGTAGTAGAAGTAGTACCAGTAATAGCAGTAGCATCAATAGCATTAATAGTAGAATTAGTAGTAGCTGTACTAGTACTACGGTAGTAGTGGTTGTAGTAGTAGCAGTTGTATTATTTGTAGTAGTAGCTATAGTTGTAGCAGAAGTAGTAGTAGTAGCAGAACTAGTACAAGTACCAGAACTAGTAATTGTACCAGAAGTAGCAGTAGTAGCATTAATTGTGGAGCTAGTAGTAGCTGTACTAAAAGCAACAACAGCAGTAGTAGTAGTAGCTGTGGTAGTAGCAGTTGTAGCCACAACAGTAGTGGCAGTAGTTGTAGCAAAAGTAGTAGTAATAGCAATGGTAGTAGTACTAGTTGTTGTTGTAGTAGTTGTTGTAGTAGTAGCAGTAGTTATAATAGAAGTAGTGCTAGTAGCAATAGTTGTTGTAGTAGTAGTAATGGCGGAACGAGCAACAACAATAGTAGTGGTAGTAGTAATAGAAGTAGTAGTAGTAGTATCAACAATAGCAGTAGTAGTATTTATAGTAGTATTAGTAGTACTGGTACTAGTAGTTCTACTTATCGTAGTAGCAGCAGTAGTAGTTGTAATAGTTATGGCAGTAGTAGTGCTAGTAGAAGTAGCAACAGAAGTAGTAGTTGTAGTAGCAATAGCAATAGTAGTAGTAGTTGTACTAATCATAGGAGTGGAAGTAGTAGTAGTAGTAGTGGGAGTAGTACTAGTGGTTGTAGTGGTAGTAATAGGAGTAGTAGTGGTTGTAGTAATAGCAGTAGCAGCAGTAGTAGTAGAAGTAGAAGTAGCAGTAGTAGTAACATTAATAGTAGTATTGGAAATAGTACTACTAGTAGCTGTGTAATAGAAGTAATAGTAGTCGTAGTAGTAGAAGAAGAAGAAGTAGTTGTAGTAGTAGCAGTAGTAGTAGTTGTAGTAGTGGTAGAAGTAGAAACAACACTCGTAGCCATTATGGTAGTTGCAATAGAAGTTTTAGCAGTTGTACTACAGCTTTTGCTGCTACTACTACTGGTACGAGTAATACTACTACTACTGTTACTACTACTGCTACTACTTTTGCTGCTACTGCTACTCGTAATACACCTACCGAAACTATTACTATTACTAATATACTACTACAATTACTGCTACTACTATTATTTCAACTACTTCTACTATTACTACTACTACTCCTCCTACTACTATTACTAGTATTACTATTGGAAATACTACATCTACTTCTACTTCCACTGGTACTACTACAACTGTTGCTGCCGCTAATCCTGCTTCTACTACTGCTACTATTACTATTGTTGCTACTATTATTGCTACTACTACTCTATGATTATTGCTGCAACTACTACCACGGCTATGAGTGCTGTTAGAACTTCTACAACTACTACAACTACTACCGCTACTACTACTTCTATGACAGCTTCTACTACTACTACTACTACTACTACTACTACTACTGTTGCTGCTAATACTAGTACTACTATTACTACTACTACAACAACTACTACTATTAATGCTACCGCTACTACTGCAACTGCTACTATTATTGTTACTGCTATTCCTACTACTGTTACTAGTACTACTGCTACTACTTCTACCACTACTACCACTACTACGACTAAGTACAACTACTACTACTGCTACTACTAGTACTGCTTCTACTAATACCACTTCTACTGCTACTATTACTACTGCTACTACTACGACTACTACTACTAGTACTACTACAACTACTACTATTTTTACTATTGCCCCCGGACTTACGCTACTATTACAACAAACTATTGCTACTACAACCAATACTGCTATTATACTTGCACTCATAGAAAACTACTACGCACTACTACTGCGTTCTACAACAAACCCACTACTACAGACTACTACAATTACTA
>RXID01016853.1:0-46485 GCA_005019695.1 Trichopus zeylanicus subsp. travancoricus
GTAGCAGTAGTACTAGCAGTAGTGGTAGCAGTCGTCTTAGTAATAGTAGTAGTAGTAGCTATAGTACTAGGAGTTGTAGCTATAGCAGCAGCAATAGTAGTAGCTGTTGTAGTAGTAGCTATGGTAGTAGTAGGGACAATGGTAGCGGCAGTAGTAGTAGTAGGGACAGTAGCAATAGTAGCTATAGTAGATCGGTAATAGTAGAAGTAGTCGTAATAGTAGTTGTAGCAGTAGTACTGGAAAGAGATGTAACAGTAGTTGTTGTTTTTGTAGAAATTATAGTAGTTATAATAGTAGTTGTAGGAGCAGTGGTAGTAGTGAAAGTAGTAGGAGGAGTTGTAGGAGGAGTTGTAGTAGTCATAGCAAGAGTAGTAGGAGTAGCAATAGAAGTAGTAGCAGTAGTTGTAATAGAAGTGGAGAGGTAGCAGTAGTGGCAGTAGCCGTAGTGGTAGTAGAATAGTAGTTGTAGCAGTAACAATCTCAACTGTTGGAGTAGCAGCTTTAGTAGCAGTAGTAGTAGTAGTAGTAGTAGTAATGGTAGTAGTCGCAGTAGTAGTAGTACTTGTAGTAGTAGTAGTAGTAGTAGTAGTAGTAGTAACAGTGGAAGTAGTTATTGTAGTAGTAGTTGTAGTAGTAGTACTAGTCCTAGTAGTCATTGTGGTAGTAGAAGTAGTAGTAGTATTAGTTGTAGAGGCAGTAAGAGTAGTAGTAGTTGTATTAGGCGTAGTAGTAATAGTTGTAGTATAAGTAGTAGTAGTAGTTGTTGTTGTAATGGCAGTAGAAGTAGCAGCAGTAGTGGTAGTAGCAATAGTGGTAGAAGTAGTAGTAGTTGTTCTAGGAGCAATCACAATAGTAGGATTAGTAGCTGTAGTAGTAGTATTTGTAGTAATAGGTGCAGCAGTTGTAGTGATAGTAGTAGCAATAGTAGTAGAAGCAGTGGTAGTAGTACTAATAGTAGTAGTTGTAGTAGTAGTGCTAGTAGTAGAAGTAGTTGTTGTTGTTGTAGGACTAGTAGGAGTAGTGGTAGTAGTAGTAGAAGCAGTAATAGAAGTAGTACTAGTGGTAGTAGTAGTAGTAATAGTAGTAGTAGTAGTAGTTGTTGTTGTAGTAGTAGACGTAGTAGTAGTAGTAGGATTAGTAGTAGTGCAACAGTAGTAGCAGTAGTAGCGGTAGTGCTAGCAGTAGTAGTCGTAGAAGCCGTAGTAGTAGTAGCAGTAGTGACATCAGTAGTTCTAGTAGTAGTAGTAGTGCAAGTAGTAGTAGCAGTTGTTGTTGTAGTAGTAATAGTAACAGTCGGAGTCCTAGTTCTATTAGTAGTAGTAGCGATAGTGGTAGTAGTATTAGTAGTGGTAATAGTAGTAGTTGTAGTAGTAGTAGCAGCAGTTACAGTAGAAGTAGTGAAATAGTAATAGGAAAACTAGTAGTAGTAATAGTTATTGTCATAGTAGTTGTATTTGTAGTCGTAGTAGGAGTAGTAGTTGTAGCTGTACTACTACTACTACTACTACTACTACTACTACTACTACTACTACTACTACTACTAGCTGCAGTAGTAGTAGTAGTAGTCATAGTAGTTGGAATAGTACTAGTAGTAGTAGGAGCAGGAGTTGGAGTAGGAGTAGTAGTATTTGGAGTAGTTGTAGTAGCTAAAGTAGTAGTAGAAGTTGTTGCAGCAGTAGTAGCGGTAGCAGTAGCAGTAGTAGTAGAAGAAGTAGTAGTTGTAGTACTAGTGGTAGTAGCAGTAGTTGTTGCGGTAGAAGTAGTAGAAGTAGTAGTATTAGTAGCAGTAATAGCACTAGTGGTAGCCGTAATAGTAGCATTAGTTGCAGCAATGGCACTATTATTAGTCATATTAGTAATAGTAGTTGCAATAGTAGTAGAAGTAGCAGCAGTAATAGTTATAGCAGTAGTAGTAGCAATAGTAGCCATATTAGTAGTCATATTAGTAATAGTAGTTGCAATAGGAGCAGAAGTAGCAGCAGTAATAGTAATTGCAGTAGTAGTAGCAATAGTAGCCATATTAGTAGTAGTAGCAGTGGATGTAGCAGCAACAGTAGTAATAGTAGCAGTAGTAGTCGCAACAGTAGTAGTAGTTGAAGAAGTAGTAGTAGCAGCAGTAGTAGCAGCAGTAGTGGTGTCAGTAGTAGTGGTAGAAGTAGTTGTAGTACTAGCAGCAGGAGCAGTAGTAGCAGTACTAGTCGTAGTAGTAGCAGCAGTAGCAGTAGATGTAGTAGTATCAGCAGAAGTAGTAGTCGTAGTTATTGTTATAGCAGTAGTATTATTAGCAGCAATACTAGTAGTAGTGTTATTACTAGTAGTCTTAGTTGTTGTTGTAGCAGTAGTAGTTCTAGTGGCATTAGCAGTAGTAGTAGCAGAAATGGCTGCAGCTGCAACAATAGCAGTAGCAGTAATAGTGGTAGTAGTTGCTGTAGTAGTAGTAGTTGTAAGAGTAGCCACAATTGTAGAAGTTGCTGTAATAGTAGTAGTAGCAGTACTAGCAATAGTAGTATAAGTAACATTAGTAGCTACAGTTGGAGGAGTAGTAGTAATAGCGGAAGAATTAGCCACATCAGTTGTACTAGTAGTAGTTGGACCAGTAGCATTAGTGGCAGAAGTAGTTTTACCTGCAGCTGTAGCAGTAGTAGCAGCAACAACAACAACAAGAGAAGTAACAGGAGCAGTCGTAGTAGTAGTAGCACAGTAGTAGCATTTGTAGTAATAGTAGCTGTAGAAGTAGTAGTTGTAGAAGTAGTTGTTGTTGTTGTTGAGGTTGTAGTAGTAGTTATTATAGTAATAGTAGTAGCAGCAGTAGTAGTACTACCAAAAGTAGTAGCAATAGTACTAGTTGTAGTTGTAGTAGAAGAAGTAGTAGTAGTAGTTGTGGCTGTAGTAGTAGTACTAGTAGTCATAGAAGTGCAGCAATTGCAGTAGTAGGGGAAGTGGAAGTATTAGTAGTAGCAATAGTAGTAATAGTAGTAATAGTAGTAGCAATAGTAGTAGTTGCAGTAGCAGTAGTATTATTTGTAGCAGTAGTAGTAGTAGCAGAAGCATAAGTAGTAGAAGTTGTAGTAGTAGTTGTAGTAGAAGTAAATGTAGTATTTGCGGCAGTACCTATAATAGAAGTGGTGGTAGTAGTTATAGTAGCAGTAGTTCTAATAGTAGTAGTAGTAGTGGCAGCTGTAGTTGTTGGAGAAGTAGTAGTTGTAGTAGTTATAGTAGTAGTACTGGCAGTGGTAGTTGTAGTAGTTATAGTTGTAATAGCCATCGTAGTAGTAGTAGTAGTACGAGTAGGAGTAGTTGCAATAACATTAGCAGGAGAAGTAGTAGCAGCAGTAACCGTAATAGTAGTTGTTGCTGTAGCAACAATAGCGGTAGTAGTAGTAGTAGTAATTATTGTTGTACTAGCAGAAGTGGTAGCAGTAGTATCAGAAATAGTTGTTGTAGTTGTAGTAGCGGTACTAATAGCGGTAGTTGGAGCAGTAGTTATTTTATTTGTAGCAGAAGTAGTAGTAGCAGTAGTTGTACTAGTAGATGCAGTAGTAGAAGTAGTAGGAGTCGGAGTAGTAGCAATAGTAGTAGAAATAGTTGCCATAATAGTAGTAGTAACAGCAACAATAACAACAATAGTTGTATTAATAGTTGTTGTCTTAGTAGCCATAGTAGTAGTAGTAGTAGCAGTAGCAGTAGAAATAGTAGTAGTTGTAGCAGTAGTGGTAGCAAAAGTAGTTGCAGTGGTTGTAGTAGTAGTTGTTGCAGTAGTACTAGTAGTAGAACTAGTAGGAGTAGGAGGAGTAGTAGTAGGAGTAGGAGTTGAAGTAGTAGTTGTAGCAGCAGTAGTAGTAATAGCAATAGTAATAGTAGTAGAAGTGTAGTAGTTGTAGTACTAATAGTCGAAGGAGTAGTAGTTGTAGTAGAAGTAGCAGCTATAGCAGAAGTAGTAGTAGAAGTAGATGAAGTAGTAGTAGAAGAAGAAATAGTAGCAGTAAGAGTCGTAGTAGTAGGAGTAGCAGCAGCAACAATAGGAGTAGTTGTAGTAGTAGTAGCACTTGTAGTAGTGTGGTAGCAGTAGCAGTAGTAGAATTAGTAGCAGTCATAAGACTAGTAGTAGTAATCGTTATAATTGTTGTAGTAGTAGTTATGCTAGTAGTATGGTAGTAGTAGTAGTAGTAGTAGTAGTATAAGTAGTATTAGTAGTTATAGCATTAGAAGTAGTCACAATAGTAGAAGTACTAGTAGTTATAGTAGTAGTAGTGGTGGTGGTAGAATTAGTAGTGGTAGAAACAGTAGCAACAATAGTAGTAGTAGAAGCTGTAATCATAGTTACTGCAGCAGCAGCAGCAGGAGCTATAGTAGTGGTGGTGGTAGTTGTAGTAGAAGTTATAGTAGTAGTACTAGCGGCAAAAGTAGCAATAGGAATATTAGTAGGAGTAGGAGTTGGATTAGGAGTCGTCGTAGTAGTAGTAGTAGTAGTAGTAGTAGTAGTAGTAGTAGTAGTGATAGTAGTAGTAGGTGGAGGAATAGTAGTGGTTCGTAGTAGTAGTACTAATTCTTGTTTTTTTTCCCTTGAGTATTAGCAGTAAGTACAGTAGTAAAGCTAGTCTCGTAGTTTAGATGTTTTCGCAGTAGCTATAGAATGGAGTTGTTGCTTCAGTAGTATAGCAGTCAGTAACAGAAGCAAAGAGTCGTTAGTCGTTGTAGTATATTTTTAGTGGCACCAACTCCCTCGTAGTATCCGTAGTTGGCGCTCGGTAGTAGTTCGTTCTGTTGTTGTTGTATCGTAAGTATCGTCGTCTCGACGCAGTCGTTGGGTTGTCCGTCTCGTCGTCGTCCTTGGTCGCCAGCCTGTCGTCGTGGTCGGTGTTCGCCCTCGATCTTGCTAGTAGATCGTTGTCAGCAGTGGTTAGTCCCGGCGCTCTCGTACTCCGTGTCGCCGTCGTTGTCGTCGTTGTGGCCTCGTCCGTCCAATCCGTCGTCTTCGCCCGCTCTCCATGAGTTCATCGTCGTAGTCGTATAGTGTCTAGTAGTAGTATAAGCTGAAGATTTGTCGACGATTCGTCCTTCTAGTAGTCGTGGTCCTCGTCGTCGTAGTCGGAAGCATTAAGTCTTCATAGTAGGAAGTAGTAGTAGTAGTTGTTGTTGTTGTTGTCGTTGTTGTAGCAGCAGCTGCTGCAACAGTAGCCACAATAGTAATAAGAGTAGTAGTAGTTATTATTGTTGTTGTACTAGTAGTAGTAATTGTTGCAGTAGCACTAGTTGTAGAAGTAGCAGTAGTAGTAGTAGTAGTCGTTATAGTAGCAATAGTATTAGTTGCAGTAGCAGTAGCAATAGAAGTAGGGGTGGCAGTAATAGTATTTGTAGTAATCGTAGTAGGAGTAGCTGTATTTGTAGCAGTAGTTGTAATTGTAGTAGTCGTAATAATAGTAGTAACAGTAGCAGCAGAAGTAGTAGCAGTAGCAGCAGAAGTAGTAGTAGTAGTAGTAGTAGTAGTAGTAGTAGTAGTAGTAGTAGTAGTAGTAGTAGTAGTAGTAGTTGTAGTAGGAGTAGAGCTAGTAGTAGAAGGACTAGGGGTAGGAGTAGGAGTAGTAGTAGTTGTAGTAGTGGTAGTAGTTGGATGAGGGGTACGAGAAGTAGGAGTTGGAGCACAAGTAGAAGTAGTGGGTGTAGTAGTAGTAGGTGGAGTAGTAGCAGTAGCAATAGTAGTAGTAGTAGTAGTAATCGTAGCTGTATTAGTAGTTGTAGTCGTAATAGTGGTAGTAGCAGCAGTGGCACTAGTAGTATCAGTTGTAGTTGCAACGATGGCAGTAGTAGTAGTTGTTGTTGTAGTAGCTCTAGTAGAAGTAGTAGTATTAGTAGTTGTAGTTTTTATAGTAGTAGTAGTTGTAGTGGCTGTAGTAGTAGTAGCAGTAGTAGAACAAGTAGTAGTTGTTGTAGTAGTCGTAGTTGTAGAAATAGTAGAAGTAGTAGTAGTATTAGTAGTAGTTGTTGTAGCAGCATAAGTAGAAGTAGTATTATTAGTAGTAGTAGTAGAAGTAGCAATAATAGTAGGAGCTGTAGCAGGAGTAGTGGTGATAGTAGTTGGAGTAGTAGTACTAATAGTAGAAGTGGTACCACTAGTTGTTGTTGTTGTTGTAGTAGTAGTAATAGTTATTGTAGTAGTCATTGTAATAGTAGTAGTAGTAGTAGTAGTAGTAGTAGTAGTAGTAGTAGCAGTAGCCGCTGTAGCAGCAGTATTAGTAGTAGTAGCAATAGTAGTAGTAGTAATAGCTGTAGTAGTGGCAGTCGCAGTAGTAGTAGTAGTCGAAGTAGTAGTAATAATGGTAGTAGTAGTACAAGAAGCAGCAGTAATAGCAATTATTGTTGGAGTAGTAGTTGTTATAGTGGCATTGGTTGTAGAAGTAGTAGAAGTAGCGGTAGCTGTATTAACTATAGTATTAATATTAGTAATAGCAATAGTTTAAGTAGTAGTAGTAGTGGTAGTAGTTGTAGTAGCAGCAGCAGCAGTAGTACTAGCAATAGTACTGGTAGCAGTTGTAATGGCATTAGTAGTTGTAGTTGGAGAAGTTGAGTAGTAGCTCCCGCCGAAGTAGTAGGTGCAGTAGTTGTAATAGTAGGCGGAGAAGTAGTAGTAGTTGCAGTTGTAGCACAAGTAGTAGTCGTAGTAGTAGTACAAGTAGTAGTCGTTGTAGCAGCAGTAGCAATGGTGGTAGTAGTAGTAGTTGCAGTAGTAACAGTAGTAGCTGGAGTAGTAGTAGTAACAGTATTAGTAGTAGTAGCAGTTCTTGTAGTTGTAGCAGTAGTAGCAGTATTAGTTGCAGCTGTTGTAGTAGTAGTAATTGTAGTAGTAGTAGTAATAGCTATAGTAGCAATCGTAGCATTGGTAGCAGAAGTAGCCATAGCAGCAGCAGCAGTAGTAGTAGCAGTCGTACCAGTAATAGCAGCAACAGTAGCAGTAGTAGTAGTAGTGGTAGCAAGGGCAATAGTAGTGCTAGTAGAAGTAGTCATAGTAGCCGTTGTAGTAGTAGTAGTTCTCGTAGTAGTAGCAACAATTCTACTAGTAGTAGTAGTAGTATTAGAAGTAGTGGTAGTAGTAGAAGTAGGGCATGTTGCAATAGGAGTAGTAGTAGTACAATAAGTAGTACTAGTAGGAGAAGTAGTAGTAGTAGAAGTTGCAGTAGTTCTAACATTAGTAGAAGTAGTAGTGGTTGCGGTAGTAACAGTAGTAGCAGTAGTAGTAGTGGAAGCTGTAGTAGCTATAGTAGTAGCGGTAGTAGTAGTTGTAGTAGTAGTTGTTGTTGTAGTAGAAGTTGGAGAAGTAATAGTGGTAGTTGTAGTAGCTATAGTAGTAGTGGTAGTTGTTGTTATTGTAGCAAGAACGCAATAATAGTAAAGTAGTTGGTGTGGATTAGTAGTAGTAAGCAATAGTAATTAGTAGTAGTTGTAGTAGCAGTATCAAAGTAGTAGTATTAGTGGTGGTGGTGGTAGTGGTAGTATAACAGTTGGAGTAGCAAGTAGCATATTAGTAGTATAGTAGTAGTTGGAGTAGTAAATTACTAGGTAGTAGAAGTGGTAGCGATATTAGCAGTAATAGTAATAGTATAATAGCAATATTTTCAGTAGTAATTTTTTAGTACACGCAGTCATAGATAGCAGTATAGTATGAATAATGCAATAGAGTAGTAGATTTGTTTTGTAGTAGTCTCGTATGTCAGTTGGCGCAGTAAGTAGTCGCAGCCCGTAGTCGTCGCAGGCGGTAATGGCAAGGAGCAAGACCCAGTAGTAGTACCCAGTAGTAGTACTAAGCCATAGTAGCAAATTGGTGTAGTAGTTCCAGTAGTAGTAGTAGCAATTGTACTAGTAGCAATAGTACTCGATGTAGTGGTAGTAGTAGAAGTAGAGCAAGTTGCAGTAGGAGTTGTAGTAGTACAATAGGTAGTACTAGTAGGAGAAGTAGCAGTAGTAGAAGTTGCAGTAGTTCTAACACTAGTAAAAGTAATAGGTGTAGCAGTAGTAGTAGAAGTAATTGCAGTAGTTGTTCTAACAGTAGTAGCAGTAGGGGCCATTGTAGTAGTGGTAGTTGTAGTAGCAGTAGCGGTAGTAGTAGCTGTAGTAGTAGTAGTATTAGTAGTGGTACTAGTAGTAGTAGTAGTAGTAGCAGAAGTAAGAGAAGTAATAGTGGTAGTTGTAGTAGTAATTGCAGTAGTAGTAGTAGTAGTAGTAGTAGTAGTAGTAGTAGTAGTAGTAGTAGTAGTAGTAGTAGTAGTAATTGCAGTAGTAGCAGTAGTATCAATAGTAGTAGTAATAGTGGGATCATCAATAATAGTAGTTGTAGAAATAGTAGTAGTTGTAGTAGTCTTAGTTGTAGTGATAGGAGTACTAGTGGTATTAATAGTAGTAGTAGTGTGAAAAGATGTAGTAGTAGTAGTAGTAGTAGTAGTAGTAGTACTAGTACTAGTACTAGTTGTTGTAGTTGCAGTACTAGTTGTAGTAGTAGTAGTAGTAGTAGAAGTAGTTGTAGCAGTAGCCATAATAGTAGTGGTGGTAGTAGTAGCAGTACTAGTAGCGGTAATAGTGGTGGCAGTAGTAATTGTTGTAGTTGTAGCAATCATAGTAACTATAGTTGCGATAGTAGTAGTAGTAGCAGCAACAGTAGCAGCAGCAGCAGCAGTAGTAGCAGGAGTAGTTGCAGCGGTAACAGTAATAGCTGGAGAAGCACTAGTAATAGTTGTAGTAGAAGTAGTAATTGTTGTAGATGTAGCAGTAGTAGCAGTAGTAGTAATTCAAGTTGTAGTAGTAGTAGTAATAGTAGTAGCACAAATTGCTGTAGTAGCAGTCGTTGCATTAGTTGAAGTAGTAGTCTTTGTCACAGTCGTAGTTGTAGTGGTGGTAGCAGCAGCAGCAGCAGTGGTAGTGGTAGTAGTAATTGTTGTAGTACTAGCGGGAGCAGTGGCAATAGCAGGAGTAGTAATAGTACCATTAAGTATTGTAGTCGAGGTTGCAGTTGTAGTAGTAGTAGGTCTAGTAGTAGAAATAGTAGTTGTACTAGTAGTAGTTGTATTTGTAGTAGTAGTACTAGAACATGTTGTAGTAGTAGAAGTTGTGCTTGTTGTAGTCGGAGCAGTAGTCGTACAATAAGTAGTAGTAGTAGTCGAAGCAGTAGTAGTGGTAGTAGTAGTAGCAGTAATAGCCGTTGTAGCTGTTGTACTAGTAGACATTATAGTAGTAACAGTAGTAGCCATTGTAGCAGTAGTAATTGCAGCAGCATAGCGGTAGTAGTAGTTGTACTAGTACTTGTAGTAGTAGTAGATGTTAGAGAAGTAATAGTAATACTTGTATTGGCTGTAGTAGGGGTAGTAGTAGCTGTTGTAGTAGTAGCAATAGCAGCAATAATAGTAGAAGTAGTAGTTGTGGTAGTAACAGTAGTAATAGTTGTAGTAGAAGCAGCAGAAGTAGTAGTAGTATTAGTAATTGTTGTAGTAGAAGAAGCAGTTGTGGTTGGGGCAGTAGCAAAGGTAGTAGTAGTAGTAGTTGGTGTAGTAGTACTAATTGTTGAAGTGGTAGAACTAGTAGTAGTAGTTGTTGTTGTTGTTGTTGTTGTTGTTGTAGTAGTAGTAGTCCTTGCAGCAGCAGCTGTAGTAGTAGCAGTATTAGTAGTAGTAGCAGTAGTTGTAGTAGTAATAGTAGTAGTAGTGGTAGTAGCAGTAGCAGTAGTAGTCGAAGTAGTAGTACAACTAGCAACAGTAGTAACAATTGTTGTTGTTGTAGTAGTAGTTGTAGTGGCATTGGTTGTAGAAGTAGTAGAAGTAGCGGTACCTATATTAGCAGTAGTAGCACTAGTAGTAATTGCAATAGTTTCAGTAGTAGTAGTGGTAGTTGTCATAGTAGCAGCAGCAACAGTAGTAGCAATAGTAATGGTAGTTGTTGTAGTGGCATTAGTAATTGTAGTTGGAGAAGTATAGTAGTAGCACCCGTCGTAGTAGTAGTTGCAGTAGTTGTAAGATTAGGAGGAGAAGTAGTAGTAGCAGTTGCAGCACAAGTAGTAGTCATAGTAGTAGTACAACTAGTAGTCGTTGTAGCAGCAGTAGCAATGGTAGTAGTAGTAGCAGTTGTAGTAGTAACTGTAGTAGCTTGAGTAGCAATAGTAATACTATCAGTAGTAGTGGTTCGTACATCTAGTAGTTCTTGGGGCAGTAGCAGGACTAGTAGTAGTAATAGTAGTTGGAGTAGTAGTACTAGTAATAAATGTGGTAGCTATATTAGCAGTAGTAGTAATTGTAGTAATAGCAATAGTTTCAGCAGTAGTAGTAGTAGTAGCAGTAGTCGTAGTAGCAGTCGTTGTAGTAATAATAGCAATAGTAGTTGTTGTTGTTGTAGTAGAAGTAGTAGTTGTCATTGGAGAAGTAAAGTAGCAGCAGCAGCCGCAGTAGCAGGAGCAGCAGTAATACGAATAGTAGTAGTTGTAGTAGTAGTTATAGTAGTAGTAGTTCCAATAGTAGTAGTTGCAATTGTACTAGTAGTAGTAGTACTGGAAGTAATGGTAGTAGTAGAAGTAGGGCAAGTTGCAGTAGGTGTTGTAGTAGTACAATAAGTAGTAGTAGTAGGAGAGAAAGCAATAGTAGAAGTAGCAGCAATAGTAGTGGTAGCAGTAGTAGCAATATTGGCCATTATAGCAGTGGTAGTTGCAGTAGCGGTAGTTGCAGTAGCAGTAGGGGTAGTAGTAGCTTTAGTAGTAGTAGTAGTAGCAGAAGTCAGAGAAGAAATAGTAGCAGTTGTAGTAGTAGTAGCAGAAGTTGGAGAAGCAATAGTAGTTCTTGTAGTAGTCAGAGTAGTAGTAGTAGTAGTAGTAGTAGAAGTAGTAATTGCAGTAGTAGTAGTAGTATCAATAGTAGTAGTAATAGTGGCAGCATCAATAATAGTAGTTGTAATAGTAGTAATAGTAGTAGTAGTCTTAGTTGTAGGGATAAAAGTAGTAGTAGTAGTAGTGGTAGTATTAGTAGTAGTAGTAGTAGTAGTAGTGATAAAAGAAGTAGTAGTAGTAGTAGTAGTAGTAGTAGCAGTAGCAGTAGTAGTACTGGTAGTAGTCTTAGTTATAGTGATTGGAGTACTAGTAGTAGTAGTAGTAGTAGTAGTGATAAAAGTAGTAGTAGTAGCAGCAGCAGCAGCAGTAGTAGTAGTTGTAGTACTAGTTGTAGTAGTAATAGTAGTAGCAGCAGTAGCCGTAATAGTAGTGGTAGGAGTAGCAGTACTACTAGCAGCAGTAGTGATGGTAGTAGTAATTGTTGTAGTACTAGTAGTCATAGTAACTTTAGTTGCGATAGTAGTAGTTGTTGTGGTTGTTGCTGCCGCACTAGTAGCCTCAGTATTGATAGCAGCAGCAGCAGCAGCTGTTGTTCTAGTAGTAGTAGTAGTAGTAGTAGTAGTAGTAGTAGTAGTAGTAGTAGTAGTGCTAGTAGTAATAGTTGTAGTAGTTGCAGTAGTAGAATTAGTACAAGAAGTAGTAGTAGTAGCGCTAGTTGTAGTAGTTGTAGTAGTTGCAGTAGTAGAAGTAGTAGAAGTAGTAGTAGTATTTGTAGTAGTAGTAGTTGCAACAGACGTAGTAGTAGTATTAGTAGTAGTAGTAGAAGCAGCAGTAGTGGTAGGAGCAAAAGAGGGAGTAGTAGTAGTTGTTGTTCGAGTAGTAGTACTAATAGTTGATGTGATACCACAAGTAGTAGCAGTAGTAGTAGTAGTAGTTGTTGTTGTTGTTGTTGTTGTTGTTGTTGTTGTAGTAGTTGTTGTCGTAGTCCTTGTAGTAGTAGTAGTAGTAGTAGTCGAAGTAGTTGTAGTAGCAGCAGTATTAGTAATAGTAGCAGTAGTAGTAATAATAATAGTAGTCGTTGGGGTAGTAATAGTAGCAGTAGTAGTCGAAGTAGTAGTAGTAATAGTAGTAGTAGTACAAGTAGCAGCAGTAGTAGTAATTATTGTACCAGTAGTAGTAGTTGTAGTGGCATTGGTTGTAGAAGTAGTACTAGTAATAGTAGTAATAGCAATAGTTTCAGTAGTAGTAGTAGTGGCAAAATTCGTAATAGCAGCAACAACAGTAGTAGTAGCAGTATTAGTGGTAGTAGATGTAGTGCGTTAGTAATTATCATTGTAGAAATAGAGTAGTATCACCCGCCATCGTAATAGTTGTAGTAGTTGTAATGCGTTAGTAATTATCATTGTAGAAATAGAGTAGTATCACCCGCCATCGTAATAGTTGTAGTAGTTGTAATAGTAGGGGTAGAAGTAGTAGTAATAGCAGTCGCAGTAGTAACAGTAGTAGCTGGAGTAGCAGTAGTAGCACTGTTAGTAGTAATAGTTCTTACAGTTAGTAGTTCTTGGAGTAGTAGCAAGAGTAGTAGTAGTAGTAGCAGTTGGAGTGATAGTACTAGTAGTAGCAGTGGTAGCTATATTAGCAGTAGTAGTAATAGTAGTAATAGCAATAGTTTCAGTAGTAGTAGCAGTAGACGTAGTCGTAGTAGCAGTACTTGTAGTAATAATAGCAATAGTTGTAGTTGTTTTGTAGTAGCAGTAGTAGTTGTCATTGGAGAAGTAAAGTAGCAGTAGCTACTGCAGTTGTAGTAGGAGTAGTGGCAGTAGCTGAAGCAGTAGTTGTACCAGTAGTAGTAGTAGCCATAGTTGCAGTTGTGGCAGTAGTAGTTCCAACAGTAGTAGTAGTACTCGTAGTAGTAGTAGTACTGGAAGTAATGGTAGTAGTAGAACTAGGGCAAGTTGTAGTAGGTGTTGTAGTAGTACAATAAGTAGTAGTAATAGAAGTAGTAGTGGTTATAATACTAGTAGAAGTAACAGTAGTAGTAGTAGTAGTAGCAAAAGTAGTAGCAGTAATAGTGGTTGCAGTAGTACCAGTATTGGCCATTGTAGTAGTGGCAGTTGCAGTAGTAGTTGGGGTAGTAGTAGATGTAGTAGTAGTATTAGAAGTAGTAGTAGAAATCGGAGAAGTAATAGTAGTAGTTGTAGTAGTAGTAGCCGAAGTTGGAGAAGTAATAGTAGTAGTTGGAGAAGTAGTCGCAGTAGTAGTAGTAGTATCAATAGTAGTAGTAATAGTGGCAGCATCAGTAATAGTAGTTGTACCAGTAGCAGGAGTAGTAGTAGTCTTAGTTGTAGTGATTGGAGTACTAGTAGTAGTAGCAGTAATAAAAGTAGTAGCAGCAATAGTAGTAGTAGTACTTGTAGTAGTAATAGTAGCAGTAGCCATAATAGTAGTGGTAGTAGTAGCAGTAGCAGTAGGAGTAGCAGCAGTACTGGTGGTGGTAGTAATTGTTGTAGTAGTAGCTGTGATAGCATCGGTAGTTGCGATAGTAGTAGTAGTAGTTGTTGTAGCATTAGCACTAGTAGCAATAGTATTAGTAGTAGCAGTAGCAGCAGCTGTTTTTCTTATAGTAGAAGTAGTAGCAATAGTAATAGTACAAGTAGTAGTAGTCATGGTAGTCACAGTTGTCGTAGTACAAGTAGTTGTAGTATTAGTAGTAGTAGCAGTAATAGTAGAAGTAGTAGTAGTAGAAGTAGTAGTAGTGGGAGGAACAGTAGCAGGAGGACTAGTAGTACTAGTAGTCGAAGTGGTATCGCTAGTAGTAGTAGTAGTAGTAGTTGTTGTTGTTGTTATTGTAGTAGTCCTTGCAGTAGTAGTAGTAGTAGGAGTATTAGGAGTAGCAGCAGCAGTAGTTGTTGTGATAGTAGCAGTAGCAATAGTAGTCGAAGCAGTAGTCGTAATAGTAGTAGTAGTAGTACAAGTAGTACCTGTAGTAGCAATTGTTGTACTAGTAGTAATAGTTGTAGTGGCATTGGTTGTAGAAGTAACAGTAGAAGTGGCGGTTGCGGTATTAGCAATAGCAGTAATAGTAGTAATAGCAATAGTTTCAGTAGTGGTAGTAGTGGTAGTAGTCGTAGTAGCAGCAGCAGCAGTAGTAGTAGCAAGAGTAGTGGTAGCAGTTGTAGTGGCATTAGTAGTTGAAGTTGGAGAGGTTGAGTAGTAGCACCTTCCGTAGTAGTAGCTACAGTAGTTGTAATAGTAGGAGGCGAGTAGTAGCCGTAGCAGTTGCAGCACAAGTAGGAGTCATAATAGCAGTACAAGTAGTAAGCGTTGTACCAGCAGTAGCAATGGTAGTAGTAGTAGCAGTTGCAGTAGTAACAGCAGTAGCTGGAGTAGCAATAGTAACACTATTAGTAGTAGTAGTACTTCTTGCAGCTGTAGTAGTAGTAGCAGCAGCAGCTGCGGTAGTCGTAGTAGTAGTTATAGTAGTAGTAGTAATAGCGGTAGCAGCAGCCATAGCATTAGTATCAGTAGTAGCCTTAGTAGCAGTAGTAGTAGTAGTCACAGTCGTACCAGTAATAGTGGCAACAGTAATAATAGTAGTAGTAGCGGTAGTCGGAGCAGTAGTAGTAGCCATAGTAGCAGTTGTTGTAGTAGTAGTTCTAGAAGTAGTAGCAGGAATTGTACTCGTAGTAGTAGTAGTAGTAGTAGTAGTAGTAGTAGAAGTTGTTGTAGTAGTAGAAGTAGGGCATGTTGCAATATGAGTAGTAGTAGTACAATAAGTTGTACTAGTAGGAGGAGGAGTAGTAGTAAAGTAGTAGTAGTTCTAATACTAGTAGTAGTAGTAGTAGGGGAAGTAGCAGTAGTAGTAGTAGTCATTGTAGTAGCAATAGCATTGTAGTAGTAGTCGTAGTAGTAGTTGTGGCAACACAAGTGGTAGTCATAGTAGTAGTCATTGTAGTAGCAATAGCATTGCTGGTAGTAGTAGTAGTAGAAGAAGAAGTAGCAGTAGTAACCATTGTAGTAGCTGTAGTAGTAGTCACTATAGTAGTAGTATTAGAAGTAGTAGTGGGAGTTGTAGTGTTGCAGTCATCATAGTTGTAGTAGCAGAAGTACTAGAATTAGCTTTAGTAGTAGGAGTAGAAGCAGTAGTAGGAGTGAGAGTGGTTGTAATAGTAGTTATAGTAGCAATAGTAGTAGTACTTGTAGTAGTAGTAGTAGAAGTAGTAGTAGGAGTGTTAGGAGTAGTAGTAGTAGTAACCATAGCAGTACTTGTAGTAGTAGCAGTAGTAGTGGTAGTTGCAGTAGATGTAGGAATAATAGTAGTAGGAATAGAAGTGGTAGTTGCAGTATTAGTCACAGCAGCAGCCACTATTGTAGTAGTAGTTGTAGTCATATAAGTAGTTGTAGTAATAGGAGTAGCAACATGAGAAGTAGTCGTCATAGTTATAATAGTAGTATGAGTAGTAGTAGTAGTAGAAGTAGCAGCAGCAGTAGTTGGAGTTCTAGTAGTAGTTGTTGTTATTATTTCTATGGAAGAGGTATTAGTAGTCCTAGTAGTAGCAGTATGACCAGTTTAAGGACTAGGAGTAGTAGTAGTTGTTGTTGGAGCAGCAGGAGTAGCAGCAACAGTAGGTGTAGTAGTCGGTGTAATACTAGTAGTAGTAATAGTAGCAGCATAAGTAGTAGTAGTAGCAGTAGTGGAAGTGGAAGATGTTGTAGTTGAAGAAGTAGTTGTCGTTGTAATAGTAGTAGCAGCAGTAGTAGGAGTAGTAGATGCTGTAATGGTAGTAGTCGCAGTAGTCGTAGTAGTATAGTAGTAGTACTAGTACTACTAGTAGTAGTAGTATTAGTAGTTGCAGTAGTTGTTATAGTAGTGGTCGAAGCAGTTGTAGAAGTAGTAGTAGTAGGAGTATTAGTAGCCTCAGTAGCCATAGTAGTTGTAGTAGTAGTAGCATTAGTAGTAGTAGCAGCAACAACAACAACAGTAGTAGTAGTAGCAGAAGTGGTAGTAGCAGTAGAAGTGGTAGTAGTAGCGGAAGTTGTAGCAGTAATAGCAGCAGTCGCAGTATTAGCAGCATTAGCAATAGTAGTAGCAATATTAGTAGCTGTAACAGTACTCGTAGTAATAGTAGCAATAATAGTAGTAGTAATATTAGTAGCTGTAACAGTACTTATAGTAGTAGCAGCAGTAGTAGTAGTAGTAGTAGAAATAGTAGTAGTAGTAGAAACAATAGTAGTAGTAGTTGTTATTATTGTTGATGCTATTGTTGTTACTGTATTAGGAGGCGTAGCAACAGGAGTAGGAGTAGGAATAGGAGTGGAAGCATTAGTTAGTGTAGTAGTAGCGGTAATAGTAGTACTCGTAGTTGCAGTAATAAAAGTAGTAGTAGTAGTAGCAACAGCAGCAGCAGGATTAGTTGTAAGAGTTGTAGTAGTAGGTGTAATAGTTGTTAGTAGGATTAGTTGTAGTAGTAGTAGTATTAGTGGTAGTAGTAATAGTACTTTTAGTACTTGTAGTGGTTGTGGTAGTTGTAGCAGTAGGAGTGGTAGAAGTAGCAGTAGAAGTAGCAGTAGTAGTAGTAGTAGTACTACTACTACTACTTGTGGTAGCAGTGTTACTAGTAGCAGTGTTAGTAGTAGTAGTAGTAGCAGTAGTTATAGTAGTAGTAGCAGTAATAGTGGTAGTTAAAGTAGTAGTAGTAATAGCTATAGCATCAGCCGTAGTCGTCATAGTAGTAGTTGTTGTATTTGTAGCAGCAGCAGTAGTAGGAGTAGCAATAGGAGTAGCAGTAGTTGAAGTAGTAGTGGTAGTAGTAGTAGAAGCAGTAGTAGTTGTAGTAGTAGTAGTAGTTGTCGCAGTAGTAGCAGTAGTTGCACTAGGAGTAGTAGTTGTAGTTGTAGTATTAGTAGCGAAATAGTAGTATTAGTAGTAGTGGTGGTAGTACTAGCAGCAGAAACAGTTGTAGCAGAAGTAGTAATAGCAGTATTAGTGCTAGGAGTCGTAGTAGTAGTACTAGGAGTTGGAGTATGAGTAGTAGTACGAGTAGTAGTAGCTGGAGTGGTGGTGTTAGTAGTTGTGGTAGTAGCAGAAGTAGTAGTAGTATTTGTAGCTGTAGTAGTAGTAGTACTCGTATTAACAGGCTTAGTAGTAGTAGTAATAGTAGTAGAAGTAGTAGCAGTAGTAGTAGCAGCAACAGTAGTAGTATGAGTAGTAGTAGCAGCAGTAGTAACAGTGGTAGTAGCCAAAGTAGCAGCAGTATTAGTAGCAGTTGTAGTAACTGTAGTGGCTATAGTAGTAGCATTAGTAGTAGCAATAATAGTGGTAGGAGCAATAGCAATAGTCAGAGTAGTAGTGGTGGTTGCAGTAGTCATTGTGGTAGTAGTAGTAGTAGTAGCAGCAGCAGCAGTAGTACTAATAATTGTAGTTGTTATTGTTGTTGAAGTAGTTGTAGTACTAGTTGTTGTAGTAGGAATAGGAGTAACGGTAGGTGTACTCGTAGTAGTAGCTGCAGCATAGTAGTAATAATAGTAGTAGTAGTAGTAGTAGCAGCAGCAGCAGCAGCAGCAGTAGAAGGTTTAATAGTTGTAGTAATACTTATAGTAATAATAGTAGTAGGAGTTGTAGTTGTTCGAATAGTAGTGGTAGTAGTAGCAGTAGCAGCAGCAGCAGCAGTAGTAGTGCTACTACTCATAGTAGTGGTAGTTGCAGTACTAGTAGTAGTAGTAGTAGTAGGCATAGCTATAGCTATAGTAGTCATAGTAGTAGTAGAAGTAGTAGTAGAAGGAGTAGCATTAGTACTAGTAAGAGGAGTACTAGTAGCAGTTGTTGTAGTAGCAGTACTAGTAGGTGCAGTTGTTGTAATGATAGTGTTAATTGCAGTACTAGGAGTAGCAACATTAAAAGTAGTAGTACTTGTACTAGTAGTCATAGTTGTAGTAGTAGTAGTAGGACTAATAGCAACTTGAGTTCTAGTAGTTGTAGGAGTAGTAGTAGTAGTACTTTCTAGTAGTAGTAGGAGTAGTTGTAGGAGTAGAAGTTGGAGTAGTAGTAGTAAGAGTTGTAGTAGTAGCAGTACTAGTAGGAAGAGAAGTAGTAGGAGTAACAGAAGTAGTAGTAGTAGTAGTAGCAGTAGCAGTTGTAGTTGTAGCAGAAGAAGCAACAGCCATAGTTGCAGAAATAGTAGCAGTTGCAGTAGTAGTTATACTAGTTGTAGTACTCATAGTAGTAATAGTAGTATTACTAGTAATTTTAGTAGTAGTAGTAGCAACAGTATCGACAGTAGTTGAATTAGCAGTAGAATGAGTAGTAATAGTAGTAGCAGTAGTAGCAGAAGTAGTAGTGCTAGCAGCAACCGCAGTAGTAGTAGTAGTTACAGTAGTAGTAGTAGTAACAGTAGTTATAGCAGTACTAATAGTGGTGGGAGTTGTAGTAGTAGTAGTAGCCGTGTTAGCTGTTGTTATAATAGAAGTTGTTCTAGTAGTAATAATAGCAGAACCAGCAGCAACAACAGTAGCAGTAGTAGTAGTAGAAGTAGTAGTATTAGTAGTAGTATCAACAATAGCAGCAACAATATTTATAGTAGTATTAGTAGTAGTAGTATTAGTCAAAGCAGTAGTAGTAGCAGTTGTAATAGTAGTAGTAGTTGTAGTTGTTGTCATTGTTGTAGTAGCAGAAGCAACAACAGTAGTATTAGCTGTAGTGGCGGTAGAAATAGTAGCGGTAGTATTAGTATTAGTCATTGTAGTAGTAATAGCAATAATAATAATTGTAATAATAGTAGTAATAGTTGTACTAGTCATAGTAGTGGTAGTAGTGGATGTAGTAGTTGTGCTAGCAGTAGTAGTGATAGTAGTATCAGTAGTAATAGTAGGAGTAGGAGTAGTAGTTGGAGTAGAAGTAGCAGTAGGAGTTGGGGTAGGAGTAGTAGTTGTTGTTGTTGTAGTAGTAGGAATTGCAACAGCAGTAGCAGTTGTAGCAGTTGTAGCAGTAGTAGCAGTCGAAGTAGTAGCAGTACTACTACTATTACTACGGCTACTTTAATTAATACTACTACTACTACTTCTACAACTACAACAACGACTACTACTACTGATGTTGCGGCTAGTATTACAACTGCTAGTACATTTAATACTACCACTGTTACTACTCTTGCTAATACTACTGCTACTACTTCTGCCACTCCTACTGCTGCTACTACTATTGCTACAACTACTAACTACTACTACTACTTCTAATACTGCTACTAGCACTAGTACTACTAACTTCTGTTGCTGCTGCTACTACTACTACTACTACTACTACTACTATTACTACTACTATTACCGCTACTACCGCTACTACTGCTAACTACTACTACTACTACTACTACCACCACCACCACTACTACTACTAACTACTACTACTACTGTTGCTACTATTACTATTATTACTACTACTACGACCACCACCACTACTACTGCTGTTGCTACTACTACTACCACCACCACCACTACATCTACTACTACTACTACTTCTATTGCTATTAGTACTACTGCTACTACTAACTACTACTATTATTATTACTACTACTACTCCCACAATTGCCGCTACTATTGCAGCAACTACTGCTACTACCACTGCTACTGCCGTTGCTATAACTACTAATACTTCTACTGTTGCTACTACCATTAGTTCTTCAGCCACAGCTACTAGCACTACTGCTACAATTACTCTACTGTCACTACTACTTCTACTACTACTACTACTACTACTAATACTATAACAGTTACTGCAACTGCTAATGCAATAGCTAGTACTGCTACTGCTTTAACTACTACTACAGCCGGTCCTCCTCCTCCTGCTACAACTACTAATATTACTACTATGACTACTACTGCTGTGGTTCCTACTACTTCTTCTACTACATCTGCTACTGCTACTACTACTACTACTGCTGCTGCTGCTGCTGCTACTACTACTACTACTACTACTACTACTACTACTATTATTATTACTACTATTGATACTAATAGTACAACTTCAGCAACTACTTCTACTACTATTACTATTATTGCAGCTAGTAGTTGCAGCAGTAGTAGTCAGAGTAGTAGCAACAGCAGTAGTAGTTGGAATCATAATAGTATTAGTAGTAGTTTTTGTAGTTGTAGTGGTGGTAGTAGTAGTAGGAGCAGTAGTCGTAGTTGGAGTTGGGAGCAGTAGTAGTACTGTTAGAAGTGGTAGTAGTATACTAGTAGTAGTATGAGTAGTAGTAGTAGCTGTAATGGTAGCCGTAGTAGTCGTAGCAGTAGTAAATGCTATAGTAGTAGTAGTAGTAGTTGCAGCAGCAACTATAGTTGTATCAGTAGTAGGAGTGTTAGGAGGAGGAGTAGTAGTAGTAAAAGTAGTAGTAGTAGTAGTAGTAGTAGTAGTAGCAGTATTAGGTTTAGCAGTAGTATTAGTAGCAGTAATAATAATAGTAGTAGTAGGACTAGTAGTGATAGTGAGTGTAGGAGTAGGATTTGTAGGAGTAGGAGTGGTAGGAGTAGTAGTATTAGTAGGGTTTGTGTTAGTACTATTTCTCCTCCTACCAATGCTACTACTACTAATACCACTACCAGTGGTCCTACTACTAATGCAACTGCTACTACTACAATCTCTAGCACTGCTACCGCCACTATTGTTACTGCTTCTACTACTACTAGTGATGCTATTATGACTGCTACCACTACAGAAACTACTATTCCTAGTACTGTTGCTACTAGTACTACCGCAACTACTATTATTTTTTGTAATGATACACCCGATGCTACTGTGACTACTACTACTTCGGCTACCATACTGCAACTGCTACTCCTACTACTACTACCACTACTACTACAACAACAACTACTCCTACTACTACTACTACTACTACTACTGTTACAACTACTATTACAATTGCTGCTACTACTATATCTGCTGCACCAACTACTACTACTACTGCTTCTGCTACTGCTACAACTACTGCTGTTGCTCCTACTTCTGTTACTACTGCTACCGCTACCACTATGGCTCCTGCTATTGCATCTACTACTCCTACTGCTACTACTATTACAACCTCTCCTACTACTACCGGTACTCCAACTACCATTACTACTGTTACTACTTTTACTACTACTACTACCGCGATAGGTACTATTGCTACTACTACTACTACTATAATAACTACTACTACTGCTGCTACTTCTACAACTACTATAACAACTACTGCTACTTGTATTGCAACTACAACTACTGCTACTATCAAAACTAATATTGCTTTTGCAACTGCTACTACTATGACTTCTTCTCCTACTATTACTACTGCTACAAACACTACTACTTCTCCTACTACAACTCCTACTACTACAACAACAACAACTACTCCTGTTGCTACTACTTCTACTACTAGTACTCCTACTACTACTCCTACTACTGTAACTGCTGGTTGTACTACTGCTGCTACTACTACTACTACTACTACTGCCACTGCTTCTACTACTACTTCTACTTCGACTCCTACTCCTACTACTACTTGTACTATTACTGGTGCTACTTTTACTACTACTGTTACTATCGCTACTACTACTACCACTACTACTCCTACTACTACTACTACTACTGCTACTGCTATTATTACTACTGTGACTACTACTACTACTACTACTACTACTACTACTAATGTTACTAGTACGACAACCACTATAACAACTAGTGCTACTACTACTATCTCTATAACAACTATAACAACTATTGCTACTTCTACTACAACTACTACTACTACTACTGTCGAAACTATTATAGCTACTGCTACTGCTACTACTATGACTTCTTCCCCTACTATTACTACTACTACCACAACCACAACTACTCCTACTACTACAGCGACTACTACTACTACAACTACTGCTGCTGCTGCTAGTACTAAAAGTACTACTACTACTACCACTATTGCAACTACTACTGCTATTGCTAGTACTACTGCTGCAGCTACTACTATTATTTCTACTACAATTGCTACTATTACTACTACTATTACCACTACTACTAATACAACAGCTACTTCAATTGCTACTATTACTAATACGACTCCTACTACTACTGCTACTGCTATTGCAACTACTACTTCTACTACTGCAACTATTGCTACAATTGCTACTCCTACTACTACTACGACTGCTACAACTACTACTACTAGTACCCCAACTACTACTACTATGACTGCAACAACTGCTGTCACTACTACTACTGCTGCTGCTACTACTGCTACTACTGTTATCATCACTATTGCTGGTACTACTACTAGTACTTCTACAACAACTGCTGCAACTACTACTACTCCTACGCCTACTACTGCTACTACTGCTATTGCTGCTATTACTGCTAAACGACTACTGCTACGTTCGCTACTACGACTACTACTATTATTTCTGCTACTATTTCTGTTACTACTAATACTACTACTGCTACTGCTGCTTCTACTACCACTGCGACTGCTGCTGTTGTTGTTATTACGACTGTGCTTCGCCTACAGCTGCGACTACTGCTACAACTACTATTGCAACTACTACTACTGCCACTATACAACTACTAATAATACTTATACTAGTATTATTAATAATATTCTTACTCCTCTTGTAAATGCTACTACTACTGCTACTACTACTAATACCACTACTATTGCTCCTACCACTAATGCTATTGCTACTACTATAATTTCTACTGTTGCTACTACTACTACTACCGCTGCTTCTTCTACTACTACTACTACTACTATTTCTGCTACCACTACGACAACTACTACTACTAGTACTCCCGCTAATACTGTGACTACTCCTACTTCAGCTACCACTACTGCAACTGCTACTACTATTACTGCTACTGCAACTACCACAACTCCTACAACAACAACAACTACTCCTACAACTACTGCTATTACTGCTACTCCTACTACAAAGATTGCTGCTACTACTACATCTACTAATATCGGACCAACTCCCACTACTACTGCTACTTGTACTCCCACTGCTACTGGTACTACTACAAGTACTACTCCTGCTCCTACTACTTTTACTACTATTACCACAACTACTACGACTACTACTCCTACTGCTACTACTGCTACAACATTCCCTTCTACTATTGATACTCCAACTACTACTACTACTACTACCGTTGTTGTTACTCCTACTATTACTACTACTCCTATTATTACTTTTACTACTACCGCGACTACTGTTGCTTCTACTCCTACTTCTATTACCACTATGGCAACTACTGCTACTACTACTACTTCTACTACAACTACCACTATTGTTACCCCTACTACAACTACTATTGCTCCTTCAGTTATTATTACTACTACTACTACTTTTGCGGCAAATATTGATGTTATTACTACTACTGCTACTACTACGACTTCTGCTCCTACTTCTACTACTACTATGGATGGCACGACTTCTACTGCAACTACCACGACCACTTCTGCTACAACTTCTACCACTACTGCGACTACTACAACTACCGCTACTTCTACTACCACTGCCACTTCTACTACAACTGCACCTACTACTACTTCTACTTCTACTTCAACTACTGCTACTACTTGTACTACTACTATTCCAACTACTGCTACAGCTGCTGCTACTTCTACTTCAACTTCTGCTACTACTACTACTTCAACTACTACTACTTTTACTACTATGACTACTACAACTATTATTAATACTACTACTACTATTATTGTTGCAACTACTACTACTACAACTTCTCCAACTCGTAATACTATCGCAACTATGACTACTGATACTACTACTGCAATGACTACTAATATTACTACCACTACTACTGCAACTGGTACTACTAGTACTACGATTATAACTACAACTACTTCTACTACTACCACCACAACTACTGCTATTACCACTGCTAGTGCTACTACGATGACTACAACTAATACTACTAATGTTACTACTATTACTACTACAACTACTGCTACTACTACTACAACTGCTACTGCTGCTACTACAACTAGTACACTTACTAATACTACTATCACAACTACTGCGGCTACTAGTACTACTGCAACTACTACTAACACTATTACAACTACTGTTGCTACTGTTACTGCTACTCCTACTACTATTACTAGCATTTCTGCAACGACTGCTACTACTGCTACTGCTACTACTAATATTGCTATTGCTACTACAACTGCCACTTCTACTACTACTATTGCTACTACAACTACTACTATTATGACTACCACTACTACTACTGCAACTGCTGCTACACCTGCTACTACTATAGTCGTTGCTATGACTGTTTCTATTACTACTGCTGTTGCTACTACTACTACGACTACTACAGCAACTACTAATACTACTACCGCTACTGCTACCACTACAACTTCTCCTACTACAATTACCACTGCTACTGCTACTGCTACTCCAACTAATACTACTATCGCTACTTCTACAACTGTTATGACTAGTATTAACAAAACAACTACTATTACTGCTACTACTGCTACTACTACTACTGATACCACTGCTGCTGCTGCTGCTACTACTACTTCTTCTACTACTACTACGGTTACTACTGCTACTACTGCTACTAGAATTACTACTGCTACAACAACTACTGCTACTACTATTACTTCTACTACCGCCACTACTTCTGCTATTGTTGCAACAACAACAACAACTACTACTACCAATACTTCTGCTACTACTGCCACAACTGCTACCACTAATTTAACTGCAACTAAAATTACTTCTACTACTACTGCTACTACTGCTACTATTGCTATAACAACAACTACTGCTGCTACAAGTACGACTACCACTACTCCTATGTCTACAACAACTACTACAACTACTGCTACTGAAACTGCTACTAATGCTACTACTACTATTGCTACGAATACTGCTACTACCACTACAACTACGAATATTGGTACTAGAACTTCTACTGCTTCTAGTACTACTACTACTACTTCTGCTACTACTATTACTACTGCTACCACCTCTGCTACTAATACAACTGCTACTCCCATTAATACTATTGTTGCAACTACTAGTATTGCTACTATGACTATTAATACTGCTGCTACTACTACTACAACTACTACTTCTTTTGCTACAACAATTACTATTACTGCAACTACTACTTCTGCTACAACAATTTCTACTACTACAACTACTACTATTACCGATGCTACGCTGCTATTATTGCCACTTTTGCTACTGCGGCTACTACGGCTACTACTACTACCACTACTACGACTGCAGCTTCTGCAACTATTGCAACTACTGTTACTACTATAAATTCTAAAACTGCTACCAATACTACCGCTACTACTACTACTGCTCCTCCTACTACCACTACTACTAATACTACTGTTACTACTACTACTACTAGTACGGCTACTACTACTACTACCACTACTACTACAATTATTGCTGCTACTATTACTGCTACAACTATTACTACAACCACTACGACTGTTGCTACTACCACTACTACTACTGCTGCTACTACTACTGCTACCACTACTGCCACTACCACCACCACTACTGCTACTACCATTACCACCACCACCACTACTACTACTACTACTACCACCACCACTGCTACAACTACTACAACAACAACTACTACCACTACTACTACTACAACCGCTATTACAACTACTGTTGTTATTGCTGCTGCTGCTACTGCCACTTGTACTATAACTATTACTACTAGTAGTACTACTTCTACTCCTACTTCTGCTATAAATACTACTATTAAAACTAATACTACTACTATTAACAATACTACTACAACAACTACCACATCTGCTCCTACTTTTGCAGCTACTACTACTAGTACTACAATTGCTACTACTACAAGTACTTTTTCTACTGTAACTACCGGTACTACTACTACTAATACTACTACAACTACTACTATGTCTACTGCTACAAATACTTCTCCTAGTGCGACTACAGGTGGTACTACTACTATTACTACTCCTACTACTACTGCTACTACTACGACTATTTCTCCTACTACGACTATTACCACTACAATGACTAATGCTACTGCTACTACTACTACTCCAACTACTGCTGCTGCTGCTACTACTACTACAACTACTACTGCTGCTACTACTACTACTACTATTGCTACAATTGCTGCAGCTACTGCTACTTCCACTGCGAGCACTACTACTAGTACTGCTTCTACTACCAATACTATTACTGCTACTTCTACTACAACTACTGCTGCAACTGCTTCTACTACTACTGATAGTACTATTACTCCTATTATAACCGCTACTTTTCCACTACTGCTACTACTAGCGCAACTACTACAACTACTACTTCTTCTGCTACTACTACTTCTCTTACAACAACAACAACAAATCCCACTATTACTGCAACAACTACAGCTACTTCTACTACTACATCTACTACTGCTACTTATACTGCAACTGCTTTACTTCTCGTACAACTACTATAACTACTTTGACCATTGATGCTACTAGATAGCTACAACTTCTGCTACTACTACTACTACAACTGCTGCTGCTGCTACTTCTGCTACCACTACTATTGCTACTACTACAATTACTACTTCTACTAATTTCACTGCTACTACTTCTACTACTTCTGCAACCACTAATACTACAATAGCTAATACTGGCACTACTTATGCTGATTCAACAGCAACTACTGCGACTACTATGACTACTAATTATGCTACTACTTCTACTACTCAACTACTGAAATGTTGCTATTGCTACAACTACTAATAGTACTACTACTACTATTACAACTTCAGCTATAACTTCTTCGACTACTATTACTACTCCTACTGCTGCTGCTGCTGCTGCTGCTACTACTACTACTACTACTACTGCTAACTAAAAGTACTATTGTTACTCTTACTGCCATTATTGAAACTACAACTCTCATTGCTACATCTGCTTCTACTGCTGCTACTACTACTACTACAACTACTATTACAGCTACTAATGCTAATACTACTACCACTACTACTACTGCTTCTACTGCTAATACTACAACTGCTACTACTACTGGTACTACTACTATTACCACAACAACTACTAGTACTTCTATTGCCACTGCTACAACTACTTCAGCTACTACTACTGCTACTACGACTACTACTACGACCACTACTACTACTACTCCTACTACTACTACTACTACTCCTTCAACTTCTACTAATACTACTACTACAACTACTACTACTACTACTACTTACTGCTACTACTGCTCTAACTATGGCTACTACTCTCCCTACAACTACTTCTGCTATTAATACAACTACTATGGCTACTTCTACCACAACTACTATTGCTACTACCACTACTAGTCCAACCACTACAACTGCTACTACTACTACTATTACTGTTAGTACTACTACTACTACTACAATAACTACTACTTCAACAACAACTACTACTAGTATTCCATGTACTGTACTACTACTACTACTATGACTACTACTTCTACGAGGACTACTCCAACTACTACTACTCCAACACCTTTTCCTACTACTACTGCTACTACTGCTACTACTACTTCTACTACAATTTCTACTACAACTTCTACTAACACTACTACTCCTCCTCCTACCACTACCACTACTGACATTGCCGCTACCACTACTACTACTCCTACCACTACTACTACTGATATTGCAACTACTACTACTACTACTCTACTATGACAACCACTACTACTACTACTCCTCCTTCTGCTACTGCTACTACTACTAGTACTACAACAACTACTACTACTACTAGTAGTAGTAGTAGTAGTAGTACTACTACTACTACCCCTATAATTACTATTACCACTACAACTTCCACTACAACGACCACAACTACTTCTACCACTACTACTACTAATATTGTTACTACTACTACCACAACCACCACCACCACTACTACTACTACTGTTACTACTGCTGCTACATCTACTACAACTGCTACTAAAACTACCACTACTATTGCTGACACTACTACTCGTACGACTACTACTACTACTACTACTACACCCCCCACTCCAACTACTACTGCTACGCCTACTACTACTACTATTACTCCTACAACTAAAATTACTACTACTACTACTACTAACAGTATTACTTCTACTATTGCTACTACCACTACTTCTAGTACTACTACTACTACAACTACTACTCATACTATTACTAATACTACTACTACTACTCGTATATCTACTACGACTACTACTAATACTTCTACAACTACTATTGCTACGAATAATACTGCTACTCCAGCCATAACTACTACTACTAGCATAACGGCTACTACTACCACTACTACCACTGCTACAACAACAACAACAACAACTACTACTACTACTACTAGAACTACTACAACTACAACAACAACAACTACTACTACTACTACAAGAACTACTACAACTACAACAACAACAACAACTACTACTACTACTACTACTACTTCGGCTATTAATACTACTACTTCTTCTACTACTACTATTCCTAGTACTCCTGCAACTAATACTACAACTATGGCCACTACAACTACTTCTACTACTACTACTACTGGTGCTACTTCAAGCACTGCTACTACTCCTACTACTACTACTTGTACTACTATTTCTGCTACTACTGCTACTACTGCTACTCCTAACGAACTCCTACTAATAGTACTCCGACTACAACAACTACTATTGGTACTACTACTGCTATAATTACTCTGACTACTGCTGCTGCTACTACGACTGTAATTTCTACTACAAATACTGTTGTGACTAGTACTACTATTACTACTACTACTACTGCTAGTGCTATTACTGCTATAATAACTACTACTAATACTACTGTTGCTGCTGCTGCTACAACTACTGCTACTGCTACTACTACTACTACTACTACTACTACTGCTGCTGCTGCTTCTGTTGTTGTTGCTGCTGCTATTACTACTACTACTACTACAATTATTATTGTTGCCACTATTACAACAACTGCTACCTCACCTACTATGACCACTCCCCCTACTAGTACTGCTACTAATAATTTTATTATTATTGCTACTACTACTGCTAATACTGCTGCTGCTTCTACTACTACTGTTACTACTACTGCTGCTTCTACTATTACTGCTACTACTGCTACTAATACTTCTGCCACTACAGCTATGACTGCTGCTGCTACTACTATATTACTACGGCTACTACTGCTGCTACTACTACCACAACTATGACTGCTATTGCTACTACAACTTCTGCTTTTGCTTTTACAACTTCTACTATGACTACTACTAATACTAATACTACTACTACTTCAACTACTACTCCTATTAAAACTACTACTACTTCTGCTAATACTACTGCTACTACTACTATTACTACTACTACTATTCTTACTAGTTGCACTACTGAATTGCAACTGCTACGACTCCTACTACTGCTGCTACAGCAGCTACTACTACTGCTACTATTGCTGCTACTGCTAACTACAACAGCTACTACAACTACTCTTGCTACTACTACTACTAATACTAGTACTACTACTACAACTACTGTGGTTGCTGCTAATAGTACTACTACCACCACTAGTATCGCTACCGTTGTTGCTGCTACTACTGCTAGTGCTATTGCAACTACTGTGACTACTACTACTACAAGTACTACCACTGCTACTAATACTACTACTACTTCTACAACTACCAATACTAGTACGACAACTACTACTACTACAACGGATGCTACTACTAGTACTACGCATACCACTACCACTGCTACTAACTCTCCTATAACTACTGCTACTCTATTGTCGCTGCTACTACTGCCGCTACTACGAATGCTACTATTGCTAGCACTACTACTACTATAACAACAACTACTGTTGTTGCTACTACTACTATAATCACTATCGTGACTACATCTACTACTACTACTACTACAACAACTACTTCTGTAACTACAAATACTACTACCCCTTGTACCACTACTATTGTTGCTACAATTATTACTACTTCTTCACCTAGTTTTTCTTCTTCTGCAACTACTAATACTATTACTACTGCTACCACAACTACTACTACTGCTACACCTACTACTATTACAACTATTACAACAACAATTGCTACTACCACAACTACTACTACTACTAATACTACTATTAGTACTACTACTTCTACTGCTCCTAGAGCTACTACTGCTACTGCTCATACAACAACTACTACTGCTACTGCTACTACTGCTACAACTACTGCTACTACTACTACTACTACTACTACTACTACTACTACTACTACTACTACTACTACTCCTGCTACTACTACTGCTACTACTACTACTGCCACAGCTACTACTAAGCTACTACTGCTACACTACTACTACTAGAACTACTATTGCTACTCCAACTTTTTCTCATACTACTACAACTACTACTACTACTACTGCTACTACACTATTGCTAATGTTGCTTCTACTTCTATGGCTACTACTACTGCTACTTTCACTATTACTGCAACTACTACTACTATAGCTACGATTGATACTGCTACAACAACAACAAATACTACTACTACTGCAACTACTACTACCATTATTACGACTGCTACCACCGCTACTACTGCTGCAACTACTATTGTAGTGACTACTACTAATGTTGCTACTACTACTATCTTTGCTACTACCGCTAGAACTTTTATTATGACTACAACTAATAATAATACTACTACTACAACTACTATAACTACTACTACTTTGGCTAAGACTACTACCACTATAACAACAACAACTACTACTATTGCTGCTACTATTGGCACTACTTCTTCTGCTACTACTACTCCTACTAGTACTACTACAACTGCTAATACTACTAAAGTTATTGCTGCTGCTGCTACTACTACTATTGTTGTTACTACTACTGCCACTAGTAGTACTACTACTACAACTAGTGTAGCTGCTCCAACTGCTACTACTACTACTAGTACTACTACTGCTTTTGCTGCTACTATTGCTAGTTCTATTGCTACTGCTATTACTACTACTACTATTATTGTAGCTACTACTATGGCTTCTACTACTGCTACTACTACTACAACTGCAAGTACTACTGCCACTACTATTCCTCCCCCTACTACTACTACTAGTACCACTACTACTACTAAAGCTTCTCTTGCTCCTACGACTGCTGCTACTGCTACAACTACTACCACTATTAGTATGACAACTACTACTACTATTACTACTGCCAATACTACCACAGGTACTACTGCTACTACTACTCCTATTACTGCTTCTACTGCTACTACTACTACTGTTGCTCTAACTACCACTTCTACTACTGTTGCTTCTGCTGCTACTACAGCTACTAGTACTGCTACTACTGCCACTACTATTACTACTACTACTGCTATTACTACAGCTACTGCGACTACTACTAAAATTACTACCACTACCACTACTACTGCTACAAATGCTCCTACTATTGCTATTACTAATGTTGCTACTAGTACCGCTGAACTTGTAAGTACTGCTACTACTACAACAACAACTGCAACTATTGTAACAACAACAACTACTACTACTACAACTATTGCTACTACTACCATTGCTACCACAACTACGACTACTGCTACTACTATTACTACTGCTTCTATTGCTACTACTACTGATGCAACTACCTATAACTACTATTGCTACTACCACCACTTTTTCTACTACTACTAATACAACTGCTATTGCAACTAATTTTTCTACTACTACTGCTACTACTATTACTACTTGTACTACTGCTACTACTGCTACTACTATTACTATTGTTACTACAGCAACTACTACTACTACTGCTACAACTGCTACTACTGCTACTGTGGTTACTACCACTGCTACAGCTACTACTGCAACTATCTCTACTTCTGTTACTATCGCTAGTACCACGACTACTACTACTTCTTCTACTATTAATTCTACTTCAACTAGTACAATTACTTCCACTACTACTATTACTAATGCTACTTCTATTGCTACTGATACTACTATAGCTACTACTACTTCTATTATTGCTACTACTACTTCTACAAATACTACAACTACTGTTGCTGCAACTGCTACTACTGCTACATCTCTTACTAATATGACTACTGCTACTGCTACTACTACTACTACCACCACACTACTACTATTACCACCACTTCTACTACTACTACTACTACTACTGCAACTGCTACTACTACTACTGTGTCTGCTATAGCTCAACATCTCAAACTACTACTACTATTACTATTCATACTACTACTGCTACTATTGCTACTACAACTACTACAACTACCACCGCTGTTGCTGCTACTACTGCTACTACAACTACAACCACTACAACTACAACTACTATTACAACAACAACTACTACTAATGCTACCACTACTACTATTACCACAACAAGTACTAATACTTTTACTACTTCGCCTACTACCACTATTACTGCTACTACTTCTACTGCAACTACTACTGCCCCAGTTACTACTACTAGTGTCACTACTACATCTATTATTACTAGTACTACGGTTGCTTCTACGAACGTCTACTTCTCCTACTACTCCTCCTCCTCCTACTACTACTCCTACTACTATAGCTATAATTACTATTGCTACCACTCTAACTACCACTACTACTAACACTGCTACAACTATGACAACTATGACTACTACTACTGCTGCTCCTGCTGTAGCTACTACTAGTACTACTACTACTTCTTCTATAATAACTATTTCTGGTACTGCTACTACTTCTGCTACTACTACTACTACTACGACTAGGTTTACTAATACTACTACTTATATTACTACTCCTACTACTACAACTAATACTACTATTACAACTACTACTCCTACTACTACTACCACAACTATAACTCCTACTGCTTCTGCTACTCCTACTAGGAGTGCTACAACTACTACTATAACTACTACACCTACTACTACTATTCCTACTGCTACAACCACTAATACTTCTACTACCACTACTACTACTACTACACCTATTACTACTACTACAACAACTACTCCTACTCCTACTCCTACTCCTAATACTACTCCTACTACTACTATAATAACTATAACTGCAACTATGACTAGTACTACTGCTACTGTTGTTACTCTTGCAACTAATACAATGTCTACTGTTACTACTACTACTATTACCGCTACTACTTCGACTAGTACTACCACTACCACTTGTACCACTACTATTATAACTACTACTCCTACGACAACTCCACATCCTAATACTACTCCTACTAGTACTACTACTACTAATACAACAACAACTGCTACTACCACAACTACTGCAAGACCTACTACTACAACAGCTACTAGTACTACCATGACTACAATACTAATACTACTACTACTACTACCACAAATACTACTCCTACTACTATTATAACTACTAGTACTACAACTACAACTACTACTCTTATTACTACTGCTATAGTAATAGTAGTAGCAGCAGTAACAATAGTAGCAATAGTAGCAGAAGCAATAGTAATAGTAGTAGTAATAGAAGTAGTAGTAGTAGTAGTAGCAGCAACATCCATAGTAGTAGTAGTAGAAGTAGTTGCAGGAGCAGCAGCAGCAGTAGTAGTAGTAGTTGTAGTTGCAGTAATATGAGTCATAGTAGTAGAAGTAATACGAGTAGCAAAAGTACTTGTGGAGTAGTTTTAGGAGTGGCGATAGAAGTAGTAGTAGTAGTAGTAGTCGTGGTAGCAGCTATAATAGTAGCAACAATAGTAGAAATACTAGTACTAGTACTAGTCGATATAATAGTAGTAGTGCTAGTGGTGGTAGTAGAAATAGTAGTACTAGTAGTACTAGTAGTGGCAGCAGCAATAGTAGCAATAGTAGCAAAGTAGTAGCAGTAGCACTAGTTCCGGCAGTAGCAGTAGCACTAGTTCCTGTAGTAGCATCTGTAGTAGTTGTAGTAGTATGCGTAGTAGCTCCTGTAGAAGGAGTAGTTATGGTAGTAGCAATTGAAGTAGTTGTAGTAGTAGCAAGAGTAGTCACAGTACGAGCAGAAGTAGTAGTAGTAGTAGTAGTAGTAATAGTACTAGTATTATTACTAGTAGTAGTAGTAGTAGCAATAGTAGTAGCAGTAGTATTAGTAGTAGTACGAGTAGCAGTAGCAATCATAGTAGTAGTAGTAGTAGCAACAGTAGTAGTAGTAGTAGGGGAAGTAGAAGGAGTAGTAGTATTAGTTGCAGTAGCAGCAATTCCATCACCAACAGTCATAGGAGTTGTTATAGTAGTAGGAGTCGCAGTAGTAGTAGTGCTAATAGCCATATTAGTAGCAGCAATAGGAAGAGTAGCAGCAGTTGTAGTAGAAGAAGTAGTAGTAATAGCAATAGCAGCTGTAATAGTAGCAATAGTTGTAGTAGTAGTAGCAGTAGCAACAACGGTGATTGTAGTTGTTGGAGCAGATGTAGTAGTAGTAGCAATTGTAGTAGTAGTAGAAGTAGCAGTCAAAGTAGCAGTAGTAGTCGTGGTACCGAAAGTATCAATATTGGTAGTAGAAATATGAGTTGTAGCAGCAATAGCAGTAGCAGCAGTAGTAGCAGGGGCAGTAGTAGTAGCCATAGTTGCAGCTGTTGTAGTAGTAACAATAGTTGTGGTGGTGGTTGTTGTAGAAGTAGTAGAAGTAATAATAGTAGTAATTGTAGTAGTAGTAGTAGTAGTAGTAGTAGTAGTAGTAGTAGTAGTAGTAGTAGTAATAGTCCTAGTAGTAGTAGTAGTGGTAATAGGAGGAGGAGGAGGAGGAGTAGTAGCAAAAGGAGAAGTAGTAGTAATAACAGCTAAAGTAGTTGTAGTAGTAGTAGTAGTGGTAGTAGTAGGACAAGTAGTAGTAGAAATAGTAGGAGTCTAAGTTGTAGTAGGAATAGGTGCGAGAGAAGTAGTAGTAGGAGTAGAAGTAGCAGTAGTAGTAGTACTAGCATTAGTAGCAGCAGTAGTAGTAGCAATTGTAGTGGTAGTAGTAGTGGTAGCAACAAAAGTAGTAGTAGTAGCAGAAATAGCTATAGTAGCAGTAGTAGTAGCAGTAGTGGTAGTCGTGGTAGTAGTAATAGTAGCAGTAGTAAAACTAGTAGTAATAGTAGTGGTAGTAGTAGTAGTAGTTGTAGCGTAGCAGAAGTAGTTGTTGTAAAAGTTGTAGCAAGAGTAGAAGTAGTAGTAGGAGTAGTAGCACAAGTTGTACTAGTTGTAGTTATAGTAGTAGTAGTAGGAATTCTATTAGTATCAGTAGTAGTAGTGTTAGTAATAGTAGTATTGTAGTAGTAGTTTTAGTTGTACTCGCATTTTCAGTGGCAGTAGTAGTAGGTTTAGTATTAGTACTAGTAGTTGTAGTTGTTTTAGTAGTAGTAGCAGTAGTAGGAGTAGTAGGAGAAGTTGTAGAAGTAGTTGTGGTAGCAGTAGTAGTGGTAGTATCTATAGTAGTAGTAGTAGTTGTTGTTGTATTAGTAGTTATAGGAGTAGTAGTACTAGTAGTACACGTTATAGTAGTCGCAATATTATTAGCAAGAGTAGTAGCTATAGCACTGGTAGTAGCAATAGTAGCAGTAGTAGTTGCAGTAGTAGCAGCTGTAGCAGTAGCTGTAGTAGTAGTAGCAGTTGCAATTGAAGCAGTAGTAGCAGTAGCAGTAGTAGGAGTAGTAGTACCAGTTGCAATAGTAGTAGTAGTAGTAGTAGTAGTAGTAGTAGTAGTAGTAGTAGTAGTAGTAGTCACAGTAGTAGTAAGAGTAGTAGTTGTAGTTGTAGTAAGAACAATAATAGTAGGAGGAGAGGAGTTATTGTTGTCATTGTTGTTGTTGCAGGAGTAGTAGTGGTAGTATCTGTAGTAGTATCACGGGTATTAGCAATTGTAGAAATTGTAGAATTAGTAGTAGCAGTAGTTGTAGTAGCAATAGCCGTAAAAGTAGCAGTAGTAATAATGGTACTAGAAGTTGTTGTAGTAGTAGTAGTTGCAATTGATAATAAATAGTAGTGGCAGTAGCAACAGTAGCAATTATTGCAGTAGTAGTAGCAGCAATAGTAGTAGTAGCCATGGAAGTAGTGGTAGTAGTAGCCATAGTAGTAGTAGTAACAGTAGTAGTCGTAATAGTAGCAATAATAGTAGTAACAGAAGTAGCAATAGCAACAGTAGCAGCAGTAGTAGTACAAGAAGTAGAGGTGGTTCTAGTAGTAGTAGTACTAGCAGCAGTAGTTGTAGTAGCTGCAGTAGCAAAATTACTACTACTACTCCTACTCCCACTTGGGCTACTACTACTACTATTCCTGCACCAAACACTACTATCAATTCTCCTACTCTTACTTCTTCAACTATCAATTCTACAGCTACTATTATTACTACTTCTACACCTATTCCAACTCTTGCTACAACTACTACTACTCCTGCTCCTATTACTGCTACTCCTAATCCTGATGTTGTTGTAGTTGCTACTACAACTTCTACTACTTCTATTGCTGCAAATGCTACTACTACTCCTACTGCTACACCTACTACGACTACTACTACTATTACTACTGGTCTTAGAATTACTAGTCTTACTATTACTACCACCACCACAACTACTACTACTACTTCTGCTACTATTACTACGAATGATACTACTACTCTATAGCTTCTACTACTATTTCTACTACTAATACTAATATCGTTACAACTACTTCTACGACTACGGCTACTACTAATGTTACTACTACTACTACTATTACTACCACTATTACTATGGCTAATACTACTACTACCAATATTACTACGACAACTGCTGCTACTACTCCTACTACTGCTATACTACAACTCCAACTTCTACTCCTCCTACTACTACTACTGCTACTACTACTCCAACTGGTACTACAACCACTACAACCATGACAACCACTACAACCACTAATACTAAATTACTAGTGTTGCTGCTACTGCTGTTTCAACAGCTACTACTACAAGTACTTTACTACTACTAATACTAATGCACTATTATTCGTACAACCCAACAACTACTAGACTATTAACCACCACTCTTACTACTACTATTACTGGCTATACTATAACATATGGTTACTACAACTCGAACTCCGGACACCTACTTCAGGACTGTACTCCAAACGTACTGCGCCTGCGAACTAAACAACTCCTTCAGCTACTGGTACTGCTACTACTACTTCGACTACTACTACTTCTCCTATTGCTACTACTGCTACTACTACTACTACTAATACTACTACTACTATAACTATTCCTAATCTGACTACTACGACTATTACCACTACTTTTACTCCTACCACTACTACTACTGCTACTACGAGTACTAGTAATCCAACTCCTATTACTACTACTACTCTAACAACTACTACTACAATTAAGGCTACCACCACTACAAGTACTACTACTACTACCACTATTTCAACTACTACTATTCTTACTACTACTCCCACTCCAACTCCTACTACTACCACAACTTCTACTTCTGGCACTAGTACAACTAATGATATTACTACTACAATAACTACTACTACTCGTACTGATACTGCTACTACAACAACTACTACTACTCCTATTACTGCTATTACTGCTACTACTACTACTACTACAATTACTAGTACCATTCATACTATTACTTCTACTTCTATTGTTGCTTCTGCTACTACTAGTAGGATGTCGAATGCCACTACTACTACAACAATAATAACTACTACTGCTACAGATACTTCTACTACTGCGGCTACTACTATTGCTATCGTTGCTGCCACTATTATTGCTACTACTACTACTGCTGCTGCTGCTGCTGCTACTACTACTACTACTACAACAACAACAACTATTACTTCTATTACTACTACTACTATTACTACTACCTGTACTACTACTATTTCTACTACTACTAATAATACAACTATTACTATTACTTCTACTACTACTATTACTACTACTACTGCTACAACAATAACTACTACTTGTACTACTACTACTGCTACTATTACTACTACTTGTACTACCACTGCTACTGCTACTGCTACTACAACTACAACTACTATTGCTACTACTACTACTATAACTACTACACCTACAACTTCTGCTTCTCCTAATACAACTACGGATGCTACTATTACTAATATTGTCTCCATTCTTAGTCCTAGAATTGCTACTACTACTAGTCCTACTACTACAAATGCTAGTACAACTGCTGCGACTACTCCTACAAAACTACTAGTACAACTGCTACTATCGCTACAACTACTACTACTACTTTTGCTAGTACTCCTACAACAACAACTACTACTACTATTGCTACCGCTGCCACTGCTACTTCGACTACTACTACTACCATAGAAACTTTGCTCCTACTGCTATAGCTACTGTAGCCAGTACTACTGCTACTCCTACTACTGCTCGTGGTGCTACTACTACTATTGCTAGAGCTACTACTACTACTACTACTACTACTTCCAATCCTTAAACTTTTGCCACTACTACTACTACTTTTGCTCCTACAACTACTGCTACTACTACTACTGCTCCTATTACTACTGCTGCAACTACTATTACTACAATAATTTTTACTACTACTAATACCACTATTGCTTCTTCTGCTACTGTCGCAACTGCTGCAACTACTGCTACAACTGCTACTATACCTTTTGTTACTACTTCTTCTATTTCTACAGCAACCACTACTATTACCAACATTACTGGTACTACTACTACAACTACAAATAAGACTACTACAATTACTACTACTCCTACTGCTGCTGCTGCTGTTGCCGCTGCTACTACTTCTACTGCTCCTCCTCCTCCAACTGCTGCGGCTACCACTATGTCTGGTATTGCTACTACCACAACTTCTCCTGCAACTACTATTGCCACTACTACTGCAACTACTGTTACTTTTGCCACTACTACTACTCTTACTACTGCGGCTACTACTATGATAACAACTGCTTCTACTACTACTTCTGCTATAATTACAAAAGGTACTGCTACTTCTACTATTTCTACTCTTACTACAATTGCTGCTACAACAACTACTACTATTACTACTGCTACTACTACTACTACTCCTCCTCCTCCTACTACTTCGACTACTTCTTCTACAACAACAACTACTACTACTACTACTACCACTGCTGCTACTACTACTCCAGATACTACTGCTATTAGAACTACTACAACAACTGCATCTACTACAACTACCACTGCAACCACTACAACTCATGCTAGACTACTACTGCAACTACGGCTTTTACAACCATAACTACTACGACTATTACTACTACTACTACTGCCACTACTGATGCTACTACTACTATTGCTACGATTGCTACTACTACAATAACTTCAACTACTATTGCTACGATTGCTACTACTACCATAACTTCAACTACTATTGCCACTACTACTACAACTGCTACTTTTGCTTCAACGGCTACTGTTGCTTCTGCAACTACTATTACTACTACTACTAATATTACTACTATTACTATTGCTACTGCTGCTGCAAGTGTTATGACTACTACCACTACTATTTCTAATTTTTCTACTACAATAAGTACTGCTACAACTACTTTAGCCACTGCTACTAGTATAACTACATCTACTACGGCTGCTGCTACACTGCTACTACTACTTTTACTACTACTACTACAGCTACTATTATTGGTACCACCACTACAACAACAAATTTTACTACTACTGCTACGCTACTATTACTGGTACCACCACCACTACTACTAGCACTACAACTCTTGCTACTACAAAAGCAACAACAACAACAACTACTACTACTACTACTACTCTTGCTAATAGTACTACTACTACTGTTGCAGCAACCTCTACTGCTACTACTAGTACTGCTAATATTGCTCCTACAACAACTACTACTGCTACTCCTCCAACTAGTACAACTACTACAACAACTGTTACACCTTCTAGAATTACAACTACTACTATAACATATTCTACTACTACTAAAACTACTAGTACTACCACAAATTCTACTACTCCTCATATTACTTCACCTGCTACTACTACTGCTGTAACTACTACTATTACCTTTATTGCTACTTCTACTGCTACTACAATAACTACTACTATTTCAACTACTACTACTGCTGCTGCTGCAACTACAACTGCTACTCCTACTACTGCTCCTACTGCTTCAACTACTGCTACACCTACTAAAACTACTACTACAACTACTACTGCTGCTCCTACCATTAGTACTACTACTACTACTACTACTGTTACGCCTACTACTAATACTACTACTACTACGAGTACCACTACCACTAAAACTAGTACTATTGCTACTAATACTTTTATGATTACCGCTACTACTACTGCTACTCTGGCTACTATTACTGCTACTACTTTTACTACAACTACTGCAACTGCTACTACTGCTTGTACAACAACTCCTATTACTACTACTGCTACCAATGCTACTACTCCTATTACTAATTCTCCTATTACTACAACTGCTACTACTACTGCTCCTACTACTACTACTTCTAATACTACTATAATTGCTACAACTACTATGAATACTCCTACTAATACTACTACTACTATTTCAACCACTACTACTAATACTACTACTACAACTACTACTACTATAACTACCATTAATGCAATAACTACTACTACAACCTCTAATACTACTACTACTGCTACTGTTACTACACTAGTTCCACAACAACTACTACTCCTACAACAACTGCGATTACTACAAATAATACTACTACTAAAACTACTACTACTCCTACTAATACTCCTACTACTACTACTACTACTACTACTACTACTCCTACTAGTACTACTATAGCTACAACAACTTCTACCACTACTACTACAACTACTACTACTACTACTACTACTACAACTACTACTACTACTACTACTTCTACGACTACTGTTACTCCTACTGCTACTGCTACTACTACTACCACTATTGCTAGTACTTCTACTTCTACTACTCCTACTACTCCTACTCCTACTTCTACTATTACTACTACTGCTGCTTCTACTTCTACTACTACCACCACACTTACTACTACTATTACTACTACTACCACGCCACCTACTATACAACCACTACTACTACTACTACGACTACTTCTTCTGCTACTACAACTTTACTACCCCTACTACTCCTAAAACTACTACTAGTACTACTACATATACTACTACTACTATAGCAACATCTATTACAGCTACTACTATTGCTAATCCACCTACTACTACGCCATCTACTATCGCTACTACTACAACTACTCAAACTTCTCCTACTACTACTACGAGTTCTCCAGCTACTACTACTACGTCAACTAATACAACAACTACTACTGCAACTACCTCTACTACTACCACAACAACTACTATTACTACTCCCACTATGCTACTACAACTACAACTACTACCTCTACTACTACTACAACTACTACAACTCCTACTACTACTACTACTGCCACTATTACAACTGTTGCTACGGCTGCTACTACAACAACAAATACTACTACCGCTACTACTCCTCCTACTACCACAACAACTACTGCTTCTACTACTACTACTACTTCTACAACTACAACAACTATTGCTGCTGTTGCTACTACAACTACTACTTCTACTACGACCTTTACTACTACTACTATTGCTACTGTTACTATACTATTACTACAACTACTACCATTACTACAAATAATACTACTGCTACTAATAGTACAGCTACTAAATCTTCTCCTACTACTATTTCTACTACTACTACTGTTGGTACTACTACTTCTTCAACTACTACTGCCACAACTATTGCAACAACTTCTACTACTACTACTCCTACTACTACTACTACTACTCCTCCCACTCCTACTACTACTACAACTACTACTTTTACTACCACAACAACTACTGTTAGTACTACCACAACCCCCGCTAATGCAACTTCTACCGTTACAACTACAACAACAACTACTACTCCTCCTTCGACTACCACATCTATTACTACTGCAACTACTACGGTGATGATTACTACGACTACTCTGACTGCTACTTCTACAACTCCTACTGATATGACAAGTACAGCTACCACAACTAGTACTACTACTTCTACTACTACTACTACTAGTACTACTACCACAACTACTATTGCTACTGTTACAACAACAACAATAACTACTGTTACTACTCCTCCTCCGACTACCACAACTATTGTTTCTCCTACTACAACTACTACTACCAAGACTACTACTGCTACTTCTGCTACGACTACTACTATTACTACTACTACTGCTGCTGCTACTACTCCTACTGCTACTACTGATGTTACTGTAGCTACTACTGCTAGCACTACTGCGACTGTTGCTGCTATTACTACTGCTGCTTCTGTTGCTATTGTTGTTACTGCTACTACTCCTACTCCAACTCCAACTCCTACTACTACTACTGCTACTACTATAACTATGACTACTGCTGCTGCTACTATTAGTAATATTACTACTACTACTACTACTACTACTACTATAGCTGCTGCTACTACTACGATAGCTTCAACTACTTCCTCAACTACGACTGCTACTTCTACTATTAATACACTACTACTACTATGACTATTACGACTACTACTACTCCTACTCCTACTATAACAAAAACTACTACTTCTATTACAACAACTACTACTATGACAAATACCACCTCTACAACTACTACTACCGCAACTACTGCTATTGCTACTACTACTACTACTACTACTATTATTATGAGTTCTATTACTGCTACTTCTACCACTTCTACTACAACTACTACTAGTACTACTACTATAATTTTTACTACTACTACTGCTACTACTACTAGTACTCTACTAGTACAACAACTACTCGTACGACTACTCATACTACTACCACTAGTACTAATGCTACTACTCATACTACTACTACTGCTACTGTTGGCATCACTGCTATTGCAGCTATTGCTTTTATTGCTACTACTACTGTTATTACTCCTCTTATTATTACTACTACTACTACTACAAGTACTATTACTACTACCACTACTATTACCAGTGCTACCGCTACTACTACTACTATATCTACTACTACTGCTAATATTACCAGTGCTACTGCTACTACTACTACTACTTCAAGTACTATTACTACTACCACTACTATTACCAGTACTACTGCTACTACTACTACATCTACTACTACTACTAATATTACCAGTGCTTCTGCTAGTACTACTACTACTACACCAACAACAACAACTACTACTACTACAACTATTACTCCTAGAACTGCTACTATTGCTACTACTACTGCAACTACTACTGCTACTTCTACTACATCTACTAGCTCTACTACTACTATTACTACTACAACTACTATTACTACTAATACAATTACTTCTACGACTACTACGACTACTACTACTACTCCTCCTCCTACTGCTACTCCTACTCCAACACCTACTCCTATTACTACAACAACTACTACTATTGCTACTACTACTACTACTACACTTACTACTACTACTCGTACTGCTACTGCAACTACTACTACTAATACTACTACTATTATAACAACTACAACTTCTCCTACTACTATTACTACTACAACTACTACTGCTACTCCAACTAATACTACATCTGCTGTTACTACTGCTATAGTGACTAGTATTACTGCTATGACTATTACTACTACTATTACTTCTACTACTATTAGTACTATTGCAAATGCTACTACCACTACTTTCACTGCTACAGCTGCTACTACTGCAACTACAAGTCCTACTACTAATACTACTACTATTACTACTACTACTACTACAACTATGGCTACAACTACTACTGCAACTTCTTTTACTTCCTCTACTGCTTTTACTACTGCTACTACTATAGCTACTATAACTACTATAACTATTGCTACACCAACTAATACTACTGCTGCTATTACCACTACTACTACTAATAGTATATTACTATTGCTACTACGGCAACTACTGCTACTACTACTACCACTACGTCGACTACTGCTACAATTACTACTACAACTACTACTACATCTACTACTACTTTGACTACTACTACTCCTATTTCTACAACAAATACTACTACTACTACTGCTACTACTACTACTACTACTACTACTACTACTACTACTACTATTACAACTACTGCTGCTAATAATGCTACTAATGCAACAACAAATACTAATGATACTACTACAACTACTACTACTACCACTCCTATAATAATAATAACTACTCCTACTGTTACTACTGCCTCTACTACTACTACCACAGCTACGATAACTAATGTCATTACTACTACTTTTTATACTACTACTACTACTGCTACTACTATTCCGACAACAACTATTGCTACTCCAAATAATACTACTGCTACTACTACTGCAACTGCTACTACTAGTGTTACTGCAACAACTTCTAGTACTACTACTATTACTTCTAGAACTATTACTACTACTGCAAATACTGCTACCACTACTTCGAATGCTACTACTGCTACTACAATTACTACTGCTGCTGCTGCTGCTGCTACTGTTGCTACTACTACTACTACTATGGCTACCACAGCTACTGCCACTACTACAACTTCCTCTACTACTTTTACTATTGCTACTACCACTGCTACAACTACAACTTTGACTCCAACTAATACTATAGTTGTTACTACAACTACTTCTACTACTATAATACAACAACTACTACTACTTCTGCTACTATTACTTCCTCTTCTACTACTACCACTACTAGTACTACTTCAACTTCTTCCATTACTATTCCAACTACTACTACTACCACTACTATGGCTGCTATCGCTACTGCTGCTACCGCTACTATGGCTGCTACAACTGCTGCTACTGCTATTCCAATTACTACTACAACTACTAGTACATCTACTACTGCGGCTACTATCCCTAGTATTGCTACAACAAATACTGCTACTGCTATGACTACTACTACTACTACTATTATTACAACTACTGCTACTACTAGTGCTACTAATACAACATCAACTACTACTGCTACTACTACTACTACTATTACTACTACCACTACTTCACAATAATAACTACTACTACTACTTCTTTTACAATAATTACTACTGCTACTAATACTAATGCTACAACTACTGCTGTAGCTGCTGCTGCTACTACTACTGCTACTACACCCACTACTGCAACTTATCCTACTATAATTACTACTACAACTACAATTGCTACTACCACTACTACTGCCACTAGTATTACTACAACTACTTCTACTAATATTACTACTACTACTGCTAGTAGTAGTATCGCTAGTACTGCTATAATTACTACTACTACTATTACTGGTACTACAGCGTTATTGCTACTTCTGCTACCACTACTCAGAGTGCTACAACTGTTGCAACTGCTACGATAATTACTACTACTACTACTACTACTGGTACTACTACTACTACTATTACGACTACTGCTGCTACTACTGCTACTACTACTACTATTACGACTACTACTGTTACTACTGCTACTACTAATACCACTACAACAACTACTACTACTGCAACTTCTACTACTTCAATTACTACTACTACTATCACTACTACTACTGCTACTACTACTGCTGCTACTACTCTTATAGTTACCACTACTACTCATGCCCCTACCACAACTACTCCTACTACTAGGAGTAGTAGAAGCAGTATTTGTAGTAGTAAGAGACGTAGTCGTAGTAGCAACATCAACAATAATTGTAGTAGTAGTAGTGGTGGTAGTAGTAATAGTAGTGGTAGGAGTAGTAGTAGCAATAGTAGTAGTAGCGATAGTAGAAGTAATAGTAGAAATACCAGTAGTACTGGTAGCAGTAAAAGTAGTAGTTGCAGTTATTGTATAGTAGTAATAGCAATATTAGTAACAATAGTAGTCATAGTTATAGAAGCAATAGTAGCTGCAGTAGCAGTAGTAGTTGTAGTAAGAGTAGTGGCTATAGCAGTAGTAGCAATAGCAATAGCCATAATACTAGCAGTAGCGGTAGCCATTGTAGTAGCAGTAGTAGAAATAGTTTCAGCAATGATAGTAGTAGTAGTAGTAGTAATAGTAGAAGTAGTAGTAGTAGAAGAAGTCGGTGTTGTAGCAGTAGGACTAGGAGTAGTGGCGGTAATAGTAGCTACAATAGTAGTCTCAGTAGTAACAGTAGTAGTAATAGTACTAGCAGTAGTTTCTATAGTAAGAGTAGTACTAGAAGTATTAATAGTAGTACTTGTAGTCGCATTTGTAGTAGCAGTTGTAGTAGTAGTAGTAGTAGTGGAAGTAGTGGTAGTAGTAACTATAGTAGTAGTAGCAGCAGTAGCAGTAGAAGGAGAAGTAATAATAGTAGTAGTTATAGCCAAAGTAGTAGTAGAAGTAGTAGTCATAGTAGTAGTTGTTATAGTAGTAGTAGTAGGAGTAGTAGTAGTAGTAGTAGTAGTAGTAGTAGTAGTAGTTTTAGTAGCAGTAGTTATAGTAGGTCTAGGAGGAGTAGTAGTATTCATAACATTAGTAGCAATAGTGGTAGTAGTTGCAGTAGTAGCAGTAGTTCCAGTAATAGTAGTAGTTGTAGTAGTAGCAGCAGTAGTAGTTGTTTGTAGTAGCGGTAGC
>RXID01016854.1:0-23335 GCA_005019695.1 Trichopus zeylanicus subsp. travancoricus
GTAGTAGTAGTAGTAGTAGTAGTAACAGTAGCAGCAGCAGGAGTAGTAGTAGAAGTAGTAGTAGAAGTAGCAGTCGTAGCGATAGTGGTAGTGATAGTAATAGTAGTGGTAGCTGTAGTAGAAGTAGGAGGAGGAAAAGATTAAGAGTAGTAGCAGTATCAGAAGTAGTAGTAGCGAAAGTAGTTGTAGTAGTAGTACTAGTTATAGTAGTGGTAGCGATAGTAGTAGTTATAGTAGTAGTGGTAGTAGTCGCAATAGTAGTAGTAGTTGGATATGTTGAAAATGTAGCAAAATTTGTAGTAGTAGTAGTAGAAGTGGTTGTTGTACAAGTAGAACTAGACGTAGCAGTAGTAGGAATATGAGTGGTAGTAGTAGCATTAGCAGCAGTAGTAGTAGTCGTAGTAAAAGTAGTGGTAGTAGTGGTAGCAGAGGGAGCAATAGTAGTAGCAGTAGTAGTAAAAGTAATAGTAGCAGTATTACTAGTAGTAGTGGCAGTAGCAGTGCGAATATTAGTAGTGGCAGTAGTAGCTGGAGTTATCGTAGTAAGAGAAGTAATATTAATAGTAGTAGTAGTAGCAATAGAAGTAGTAGTAGTAGTAGTAGTAGTATTTATGGCAGTTATAATAGCAGTAGAGCTAATAGGATTAGTTATTGTAGTACCAGTAGGAGGTGATGTAATATGAGTAGTAGTAGAATTTGTGGTAGTAGTATTAGGAGTAGCAGTAGTAGTAGTTTTAGTAGTAGTAGAATTTGTTGTTGTACTAACTATAATTATAGTTGATGTAGCAATTATAATAGTAGTAGTACACATTGTAGGAGTAGCAGTATTAGTTTTTGTAGGAGCAGTTGTTGTAGCAGTACTAGTAGTTACAGCAAAAGTTGCCGCAATAGTAGTAGTAGTATTATTAGCTAGAGTAGTAGTAGTAGTAGTAGTAGTAGTTTTTGTAGCAATAGTTGTAGTACTAGTAGTAGTAGTGGTGGTGGTACCAGTAATAGTAGCTATAGTAGTAGTATTAAAAGTAGTAGTACTACTAGTAGTAGCAGCAGTAGTTGTTGTAGTTACACTAGCAGCAGCAGCAAGAGTACTAGTAGTAGTACTTGTTGTAGTAACAATATTAGAAATAGTAATAGTAGCCATAGTAATACTAGCAACAGTAGCAGTAGTAGCCGATGAAGCAGTTGTAGTTGTTGTAGTAGTAGTAGCTGTAGTAGTAGCAATAGTAGCAATAGTAGTGGTAGTATCAGTAGTGGCAGTAGTAGTAGTAGTAATAGTAGTAGTAGTTGTAGTGGCAGTTGTAGCATTAGTTGGAGGGGTAGCTGTGGTAGCAGTAGCAGCAGCAGTTGTAGTAGTAGTAGTAGCAATAGTACTAGTAGCAGTAGTAGTAGTAAGTGGAGAAATAGTAGAAGTAACTGTAGCTATTTCAATATTAGTAGTTGTAGAAGTAGTACTAGTAGTAGTAGCAGCAGTTGCAGTAGTAAAAGCCATAGCAGTAGTAGTAGTAGTAATAACAGTTGTACAAGTAGTTGCAGTAGTAGTAGAAATAGTAGTAGTGGGAGAATTTGTTGTAGTAGCAGTACCAGTAGTAGTGGTAGTCACAGAGGTTGGAGAGGAGGAGTAGTAGTAGCAATGGTGTCGGTAGTAGCAGTAGCAGTAGTAGTTGTAGTAGTAGGAGCAGTGGTAATAGTAGTAGTATCATTTGTAATAGCATTAGTAGTAGCAGTAATGCTGGTAATAGTAGTGGTTGCTATAGAAAAGGTAGGAGTAGTAGTAACAGAAGTTGGAGTAGTAGTTGTCGCAGTTGTAGCAGTAGCAAACGTAGCAGTAGTGGTAGTAGTAGTAGTAGAAGTAGTTGTAGTAACAGTAGTAGCAGAAGTAGCATAGTAGTGGCGAAAGTAGAAGTAGTAAAAGTAGTAGTAGTAATAGTAGCAGTAATAGTAGCATTAATAGTAGCAGTAGCTCTAGTAGGAGTGTAGTAGTAGTAGCACTAGCAATAGTAGTAGTGGTAGCAGTAGTTGTAGTATTAGTTGTAGCAGTACGTGAAGCATAGTCGGAGTAGCAGAACTACTGGTATCAGTACCTGTAGCAGTAGGAGTAATAGTTGCTGTGATAGTAGTAGTAGTCACAGTAGCAGTGACAGCAATAACAGATGTAGTACTAGTAGAAGTAGTAGAAGTAGCAGTAGTAGCAGTAGTAATAATTGTAGTAGTAGTAGTTGTAGGAGTAGTTGCAATTGTTATACTAGCATTTGTAGTACCAAGATTTGTAGTAGTAGAAGTACTAGGACTAGGAATAGAGATAGTATTAGTAGCAGTAGCATCCGTAGTTATTGTAGGAATAGCAGTAATAGTAGGTGTAGTGGTTGTAGTAGTAGTAGTAGCAATAGTAGTCGTAGTTGTAGTAGTAGTAGTGGTGGTGGTAGTAGTAGTAGTAGTAGTACAAGTAGTAGTAATAGTTGTAGTAGTAGAAGAAGAAGTAGTAGTAGTAGTAGTTGTAGGAGCAGCAGCAGCAGTAGTAGTAGTAGTAGTAGTAGTTGTAGGAGCAGTAGCAGCAGTAGTAGTAGTAGTTATAGCAATAGTAGTAGTAGAAGTAGTAGTAGTAGTTGTTGTTGTACTAGTACTTGCTGAAGTAGTAGTAGCAGTGGTATTAGTAGTAGTAGCAGTAGTGTTATTAATAGTAGTAGTAGTAGCAATGGCAGGGGTAGCCCCAGCAGCAATAATAGTAGAAGTAGCTGTTGCGGCAATAGCAACAACGATAATAGCAGAAGTAGCTGCAGCAGTAGTGGCAGTAGTACTAGTTTTTGTTGTTGTAGTAGTAGGGCCATTCGAGTCGTAGTGGTAGTAGTAGAAGCAACAGCTGTAGAAATAGAAGTAATAGTATGGGTGGTACTAGTAATTGTAGTAGTAGTAGTAGTAGTAGCAGTAATAGTAGTAAAAGGAGTAGTAGAAGTACTTGTAGTAGCAATATCAGTAGGAGTACTAGTAGTTGTTGTAATAGTAATAGTATTAGTCATACTACTACCAGATGTAGTAGTAGTGGTAGTAGTAGGAGCTGGAGTGGGAGTAGTAGTTTGAATAGTAGTAGCTGAAATAGTGCTGGTAGTAGTAGTAGTAGTCATAATTGTAGTAGTAGTTGTTTAAGCAGTAGTAGTAATAGGAGTTGAAGTAGTAGTACTGGTAGCAGTAATAGTAGTGGTGGTAGGAGTAGAAGTAGTAGTAGTAGGATTCAGAGCAAGAATAGTTGCAATTGCAGTAGTAGTATTAGTAGTAGTAGTAGTACTAGTAGGACTAGTAGGAGTAGTAGTCAAAGTAGCAGCAGCAGTAGCAGCAGTAGTAGTTGTAATAATATTAGTAGTGGTGGTGGTAATAGAAGTAGTAGTTGTAGTAGCAGTAGCAGTAGCAGTAGTAACAGTACTAGCAGGTGTAGTAGTTGTAGTAGTAGTAATAGTTGTTGTGGTAGTAGTTGTTGTAGCAGTAGAAGTAATAGTTGTAGTTGTAGTAGTAGAAGTAGTAGTAGTAGTAGTAGTAATAGTAGTTTTAGCAGTAGTAGTCATAGTAGTTGTAGTAGTTGTTGTAGAAATAGCAATAGCAGCAATAGTAATAATTAGTATTAGTAGTTGTTGTAGTAGTAGTAGTACGAGTTGCAGTAGTAGTAGCAGCAGCAGTGGTAGTGTTGGAGTAGTAGTAGCAGTAGAAGGAGTAGGAGGAGGAGTAGTAGTAGTAGTAGTAGTAGTAGTATTAATAGTAGTAGTAGTAGTAATAGTAATAGTAGTTGTAGTTGTAGGAGTAGTAGTAGTAGCAGCAGTAGTAATAGTAGTAGTCATAGAAATATTTGTAATTGTATTAGTATTAGTAGTAGAAGTAGTAGTAGAAGTGGTAGAGTAATAGAATTATTCATAGTAATAGTAGTTAAAGTAGTAGTTGCAGTAGTAGTGGTGGTGGTGGTAGTAGTAAGACTAGTAGGACTAAGACTACTAGTAGTAATAGTAATAGCTATAGTAGGAGTAGCAGTAGAAGTAGCAGCAGCAGGAACAACAGTTGTAGTAGAAGTTGTAGTAGCAACTACAACAACAGCAGGAGTAGGAGTACCTGTAGTAGGAGCTGGAGCAGCAGTAGTAGTAGTGTGATTAGTAGTAGGTGTAGAAGTAGTAATAATAATAGCAGAAGTGATAGTAGTGGTAGTCGGAGTAGGAGAAGTGGTAGTAGTGGTAGGTGTAGGAATTGTAGTAGTAGTAGCACAAGTAAGAGTAGGAGTAGTAATGTTAATTTTGTTGTTGCTTCTACTACTATTATTGCTACTACTACTGCTACTAGAACCACTGCTACTGCTTCTACTACTTCTGCTTCTGCTTCTACTACTACTACTGTTGCTGCTGCTGCTGCTACTGCTGCAACTACTACTATTCCTACTATTATGGCTACTACTATTACTACTTCCTCAACTATTGCTGCTACTACTACTATTGCTACTACAACTACTGCAACAATTGCTACTCCTGCTACTACCACTACTATTACTTATACAACCGCTACTACTACTAGTTCTGCAACTTCTACTACTACTATTACTACTGCTACTACTACTGCTGCTTATACAGCTATTGCTACTACTGCTTTTGCTACTTCTAATTCTACTATTTCTACATTTGCTAATACTAGTGATACTACTATAGGTACTACTACTACTACAACTTCTACAACAACAACAACTACTAATACTACTCCATATGCTCCTACTATTATTCTTGTTACTACAACAACAACAACTACTATTGGTACTACTATAATGACTACTACTACTACTACTACTACTACTACTACTACTACTACTACTACTACTATTGCTACTACTCTTACTACTGCTATTGCTACTACTACTACTTCAACTGCAATTGCTACTACCTCTACAAATGCAACTGCTACTACTACTACGGCTACTACTACGACTTGTACTACTACTGCAATTGCTACTGCTACAACTGCTACTACTTTGACTGCCACTATTACTATTGCAATTGCTACTACAACTCTTGCTAATACTACTACTATTAGTGTTGTTGCTACTACTACAACTTACTACAACTTGTACTACTATTGTTGCTACTACTGCTACTATTACTACTACAACTACTATTATAGCAACTACTGCTGCTACTACAATTACTACCACTAGTACTACTACCACTGCTGCTTCTACAACTTCTCCTACTACTCCTACGACTACTACTACTACTACTACTACTACAACAACTACTACTCCTACTTCTACTACTGAAAATGCTACGAAAACTAAAACTACTACTACAATACTACTATTACTAATACTACTACTACTACTGATACTAATAGAATTACTACTACCACTACTACTACTGTGACTACTACTACTTCTGCTACTAATCCTACTACAATTGCAACTACTGCTACAACATCTACAACAACTACTACTGCTATTGCTACTACTACTACTACTACTACTACTACTATTACTACTATATTTACAACTGCTACTCTTACTACTACGATGACTACCACTACTGCTACCACTACTACTACTATTGCTATTTCTGCTACTACTACTACTATTGTCGCTATCACCACTACTACCACTACTATTGCTGCTGTTACTGCTGCTACTACTACTTGTACTACTACAACTGCTACTTCTACTCCGACAACTACACCTTCTCTGGCACCTATTCCTAGTACTACCCCAACAGCTACTACTTCTACTACTACTACTAGAACTACTACTACTACTACTCCTATTTCTGCAACTACTTTTGCTAAAAGTGGTATCAGAACCCGGTTTGGTGGAAATTAGGTTCAGCTGAAGCCAAGATCAACGAAAGCCATGGTAACCCAAGTGGAGCTTCGGGATTGGTTGATTCACATCGAGCAGATGTTGGGAAATCCTCCAACAGAAGATGCAAGCAACATATGGGTGCAGTTGGCTTAGCGAGAGAGACAAAATGATGCTCTCAAGGAGGCCCTTGCAAGTGAGGTGAAAAATGCGGAAGAAAGATATGCTGCGATCATGGACTCCATTAGATCAAGTCTGAAGTCCTTTGAACAGGACTTGATGGTGGCAAAGAGAGTGGTGGCAAACTCCACTATTGAAGGCGGAGCTCCTTCAAAGGTAAGAGTCCCGGAACCCCATTCCTTTAATGGTTGTAGGAATGCAAAGGAGTTGGAGAACTTCTCATGGGATATGGAGCAGAACTTCAAGGCTGATCACAATTTGGAACGGGAGTAAGTCACCATCACCAGCATGTACTTGAGTGGCGATGCCAAGTTATGGTGGCGTATCAGAACATCGGAGAATGCTCGAGCGGATTTCACAAGAATCCCTGAAGAAGCTACAACATTCGAGGACCATAAAGGAGTATGTGCAGGAATTCAGCTCCCTCATGCTCAACATCACCAACATGTCTGAGGAGGACAAGTTATTCAACTTTCTTTCTGGCTTGCAGCCGTGGGCTCAAGCTGAACTCCAACGACAAGGAGTGAGGGATCTTCCTTTGGCCATTGCTTCTACAGAAGGCTTGGTGGATTTCAGATTGATGACAACCACCAAGAAGGCCATGGATGGAAGGAAGATGGGGCGTGCAGAGAAGGATGGCAAGAAGCCCGAGGGTAAGGGCAAGAAGGTTGTGGAACCGAGCCAGTCCAAGCTGCAGCCCACCAACAGAGAGCAGGGCTGTTTTATATGCAATGGTCCTCATCGGGCAAGGGAATGTCCAAGGAGGGAAAAGCCATATGCTCTAACTATCAGGGAATCTTAGGAGGAAGAACGTGGTGTGACGGCAACACCACGGATGAATCCATTGCAGCTACTCAGCTCAATGACGGCAGAAGGGCAGCTGCCTTGCAAAGGGTTGATGTATTCATCGGTGCTATTAAATGGGAGGCCTTTTTTGGCTATGCTGGACACAGGGGCAACCAGCAACTTCTTCTCCCATAAGTTGGTAAGTGAATTTGGTTTGCAGGTGCAACCAAGTTCATGGAAAGTGAAGGCGGTAAACTCTGGGCCAACTCTGTGCATGGAATGGCCAGCGCAACCCTCAAAGTTGGGGCTTGGGAGGGAAAGATCAGTGTGACAGTCTCGGCGCTTGATGAGTTTGATTTTATCTTGGGCATAGACTTCTTTGTCCAAGTTATGGCTAGCTTGATGCCTCACTTATCAGGTATGCTGATTTCTGTGGAGAAATCACCATGCTTTGTACAGGCAGCGTATGGAGGGAAAATTACAGTGAATATGCAGTCTCCTCAATAGCTGAAAGTATGTCTCAATAGGGGCGAGACCACCTATGTTGCAGCACTAATCGAGATACAACTGGATCAGGTCGTGGAGGTACCTGATGATGTTGCAACTATCCTGGCAGATTACGCAGATGTGAAGCCACCAAAATTGCCCAACGAACTTCCCCATCAGAGGGCAATTGACCACAAGATTGAGCTGGAGCCAGGTGCTAAACCTCCTGCTCAGGCCCCTTATCAATTGTCTAATACAGAACTTTTGGAGCTAAGGAAACAGCTCAATGGACTGTTGGATGCGGGATTGATCCAACTATCAAAGGCCCCATATGGCGCTCCAGTGTTGTTTCAGAGGAAACAAGATGGTTCATTTCAGAGGTGCATGGACTATCGAGTGCTAAACAAGGTGTTCTCACGGCTTAGAGAATACAAGCTCTTCATAAAGGAAGAGAAATGTGAGTTCTATCGAGGGCGACAGAACCAAGTGGCAGATGCATTAAGCCAAAGGGAGGTGCAATGCTACATTGTTGCGTTGTCCATAGTGCAGTCAACCGTGTTGGAGAGGGTTAAAGAGAAAGCCGACGCGGACCCAGCATACGTCCAACTCAGGGGAGAGGTATGTGAAGGGGTAATTAAGCATTATTGGCTTGAAGATAACTTGTTGTATGCTAGAGGCAACAGGTTGTACATCCTGAAGGCGGGAGGGCTGAGGCATGAGTTGCTGTGAGAGACTCACGATCCTCAACGGGCAGGACATCCTGGAGGGCAAAGGATGATGGCACTCTTCTCTAGGTCATACAATTGGCCAAAAAAGGGGGAAGATGTCGAGATGTACATCAAGACTTGTCTTGTGTGCCAGCTTGACAAGACGGAGATGAAGAAGAAGGCAGGGCTGCTGCAACCCTTGCCTATTCCGGAGAAGCCTTGGTAGTCCACTTCCATGGACTTTATCTCGGGCTTTCCCAAAGTGGATGGGATGAACTCATTGATAGTTGTCATTGACTGACTCGCGAAGTATGTGGTGTTCATACCAACACCACATGCATGTCCAGCAGAGGTACCAGCTGGGATGTTCTACAAGCATGTGGTGAAGCACTTTGGTGTCCCGAAAAACATCGTGAGTGATCGAGGTGCTCAATTCACAAGCAGGTTTTGGACAACACTCTTCAACTTGATGGGTTCAGAGTTGAAGTTCTCTATGGCTAATCACCTGCAAAAGGATGGCCAAACAGAGTGCATCAATGCCTTGGTGGAGGAATGCTTAAGGTATTATGTAACGGCCAGTCAGCAGAATTGGTTGGAGCTATTGGACACAACCCAATTTTGTTATAACATCCATAGGTCATTGGCTACAGGAATGAGTCCTGCAGAGCTTGTCATGGGATAGCAACCTCTCACTCATCTCGAGTTGTCTCAATCGACGGACCAAGGAAAGTGCCCTACTGCCTATCGCTTTGACAAGGAGAAGGAGGAGCTGATAGAACAAGCTCAGGACAGCTTGCGCAAGGTAGCAAAATGCATGAAGAGGCATGCAGATGAACGAAGGCGCTCATTAGAGTTCCGGGTTGTAGACATGGTGTCGCTGAAACTTACTCCACAGATATGAAAGAAAATCAGTAGCAAGACCATACATCGTGGGTTGGTACCAAGGTATGACGGCCCCTTCGAAGTGATGAAGAAAGTCAGGCAGGTTGCTTACCGGTTGAAGCTACCCAATAGGCTGAAAGTACACCCAACATTCCATGTTAGCTTTCTCAAACCTTTCAATAGGGATTTGCTTGGAGATAGACAGCAAGACAAGAGAGCTCCACCAGTAGTTCGAAAGCAGTTTGATAAAGAGGTCGAGAAGATCCTTGCACACCGGACTATGGGGCAAAGCAAGAAGAATCGACAGACTGACTTTCTTGTGATGTGGAAAGGCGGCAGCGAGGCCGATGCCACGTGGGAGCAGGACTCTATGCTATGGCAGTTTGCGAGACATATCAAGGAGTACATGGATTCTACTCCGACGAGGACGTCGGACTCTCCTAGTTGGGGCGGTTTGTCACACCCGTTGTGAGTGGTAGGTGCCACCACAATGAGATCATATAATAGACCTCATGATCTCAGAGGCAATGGAGTGCCTCCAACATATGTGTGCACGGGCAACACACATATGAGGAAACAACCAACTGTGGTGGTCTGTCCCACTATGAGGAGTATCATGCGAGGGAGCGCGTGATCATGCAAGGCAACGGACTGCCTCCAACGTATGTGTTTGTGGGAAGCACACATAGCAGCATGTGACTGAGTCATGACATGTTTGGATAGAGACTCGAACAGTCCAAACAGTCCTGCAGAGTGAGCAGTGGGACAGGTTGGCTAAAATGAGCTGCAGGTACTTGTGAACAAGCTGCACACTTGGCACTGCAGGCTGAAAACACATGGCTGCAGGCTGGAGAATCAGAGCTGCCACTGTCAAGGGACATGTGACCAGCAAAGCGGCAATTGAGGGCTCATGGGATAGGTGGCTGCAGCTGGAGGAAGACAAGGAAACTACAGGGAGAACATTGTGGAGCATGCTCTCCATGATCCCAACAGGTGGACTGCAGGGAGAACATTGCGGAGAATGTTCTCCATGACCTCCAACAATTGGACTGCAGGGAGAACATTGTGGAGAATGTTCTCCATAATCTCCAACAGGTGGACTGTAGGGAGAACATTATGGGAGTAGGTTCTCCATGATCTCCATGGGTGGCTCATAGCCAAATATGTGTATTATAAATAGACTAGGGGGTCTATTGAGCTGAGACACACATAGGTAAAGAGACTTGTAGTGTCACTCCATATTAGAGTTGTATTACTTTTATGTGGGCAATAAAAGGTTGGCAAGGTTGCTGTACTTCTTTTGTCCTCCATACTCTTGTGGGCTACTACTAGTATTACTACTATTATTGCTTCTACAACTACTACTGCTGATACTGCTACTACTACAACAGCTGTTATTATAGATGCTAGTACTACAGGTACTTCTACTACTATGACTACTACAACTGCTACTGCTACTCCTATTTCTACTACTAATATTGCTAGTACTGCTACGACGACTACTACTCCTACTTTGATAACTACTTCTACTACTACTGCTACTACTTCGGCTACTACTACTACGGTTGCTACTACAACTACTACTACTACTACTTCTACTCCAACAACTACAACCACTGTTGTTGCTGCTGCTACTACTACTACAGCTGCTGCTGCTACTACTATTGCTACTATTACTACTGCTACTGCTACTGCTACCACTAATATTGTTGCTGCTGCTCTTGCCGCCAATACTAATAATGCTACTAATCCTAATACTACTATTATTGCTGTTGCTATTGCGACTACTACTACTACAACAAGTACTACTTCTGCTGGTACAGCTGCTGCTGCAAGTCCCAATACAATTATTATTGCTACTACTAATTCTACTACAATAACTATTGCTACATCTACAACTACTATAAGTGCTACTACTACTACACCTTCTACTACTGTAACTACTACTATTACTATGTCTACTCCCACTCCTACTGCTACTCCAACTTTGACTACTACTACCCCTACTACCACTACCGCTACTACTGCTACTCAATATCTACTACTTATAGTACTACAACTACTTCTACTGCTACTACTAATGTTGTTACTACTACAACTACTACTACTGTTGCTGCTGCTGCTAGTACTACTACTACAACTATGACTACTACTTCTACTACTACTACTACCACTGCTACTACTACTATTACTACTACCTCTACTACTGCTGCTGCTGCCGCTGCTGCTACTACTACTACTACTACTACTACTACTACTACTACTATTATTACTACTACTAGTACTTCTACGACTACTTCTACTATTTGTACTACTACCACAATTACTACTTCTGCTATCTCTACTACTCCGACACTACTAGTAGTAGTACTGCTACTAGACTACTACAAGTAGTAGTACTACTACTTCTACTACTACTATTGCTACTGCTGCTACTACTACTACTACTACTACTACAACTACTACTACTACTACTACTTATACTACTACAACTACTACTACATCTACAACTACTACTAATCCAACTCCTACTATTACAACAACAACAACTACTACTACTACTATGACTTCTGTTATTGCTACCACTATAATTACAACTACCACTCGTACTACAACTAATACTACTACAAATACTACAACTACTATTACTACTCGTACTCCTAACACTAATCCTACTATTACTACTGCTACTACTAATATTAGTACTACCTCTACTACTACTACTACTACGACTACTACTACTACTACTATTACTACTAACTACTACTACTACTACTTCGATGACTGCTTCTACTATTTCTACAGCTACTACAATTACAACTTCTGCTATATTTACTACTCATACACTACTAGTACCACTACTACTACTGTGACTGCTACTACTACTAGACTACTATAAGTACTACTACTACTACTACTTCTAGTACTGCTACTGCTACTACTACTACTTCTAGTACTGCTACTGCTACTACTACTACTACTACTACTACTACTAACTATACTACGACTACTACTACTACGACTACTACTAAGACTACTACTACTACGACTACATAATCTACATACAACTACGACGATCCAACCCATACCTATTACACAAACACTACACTAATAATCTATAACTTCCGCTATGGCGAACCACTAAAATTACACTGCTACTCGGACTACGACTACTACTACTACTACTACTACTACTACTAGCTGCAAATACTACAACGCTACGATTACTAATCGTACTCCTAATACGACGCCTACTACTATTACTACTTCTAACTAGTCTGGCTACTCTCCAACTACTACTTGCTTGTTTTGGCTAGCTAATTTACTTCTGCTGCTACTACTAAACTACTACGACTAACAACGAACAACGTACAACTACAACACAACTACTACTACTAACTCATACAGACTACGCTATTACTAATACTACTACGACTACGACGAAGATGCTACTTACTCCTACTACTACTCTAACCATACTACTGCTGCTGCTGCTACTATTGCAACTACTACTACAACTTCTACTAGTTCAACTACTAATAATACTACTAATACTCCTACTTCCATTACTAGAACAAATACTACTGGTACTAATATTAGTACTACTCCAACTACTACTACTCCGACTACTGCTAATACTACAACTTCTTCTTCGACTACTACTACTGCTACTGCTACCGCTACTGCTACAATTGATACCATTACCACTATTAGTAGTACTTCTGCTACTACTATTATAACTAATACTACTTCTACTTCTCCTACTACAAATACTACTACTACTCCTTCTACAATTGCAACTACTGCTACTACCACTACTAGTACTACCTATACTACTGCTACTCCTACTCAAACTACAACCCCTACACCTACTGCTACAACTAATTCTACAACTACTACTGCTACAATTATTACTAACTCCTAATTCTCCTACTTCAACTACTACTACTACAACTATTACTACTTCTACTGCGACTTCTACTACAATAACAACAACAACTACTACTACTACGGCTACTTGTGCAGCTGCTACTACTCCAACTACTATTACTATTACGAAGACAACAACTACTACTACTAGTATTATTAGCCCAACTACTACAACTACTACTACTATTGCTACTACTACTGTGACTATTACTACTACTCCTACTGCTATTTCTGCTACTACTGCTCTGACACAAACTCCTACTCCTACTACTACTACTACTACTACTGCGGTTGCTGCTACTATCATTAATGCGACTACTACTACTACTACTACTACTATTATTAATCCTAATACTCCTCCTCCTCCTCCTCCTCCTACTACTACTACTACCACTACTGCTACTATCGTTAATGCTACTACTACTACTACTACTATAATTAATCCTAATACTCCCCCAACTACTACTATTACTACTACTACTAATACTACTACTACTACTACTACTACTACTACTACTACTACTACTACTACTACTACTACTACTACTACTAATACTGCTAATGCTGTTGGTGCTACTACTACCTCTACTATAACAACTTCGACTACTGCTACGACGAATGCTACTACTATTTCAGCTGCTTATCATAGTACTACTAGTACAAGTACTAGTACTACTGTTGCTGCTACTACTACTACTATTATGACTACTACTACTACTACTACTACGACTACAACAACTCATCCTACTACTACTACTATGACTGCTACTACTACCACTACTACTACAACAACAGCAAAAACAACAACAACAACAATAACAACTACAACAACAACATCAACTACTACTACTACTACTATTACTACTACTACTTGTACTACTACTGCTCCTACCAACTACTATTAGTACTACTAATACTACTACTACTACCACCACCACTATTACTCCTACTACTACTATTACTACAAACTATCAAACTACAACTACTAATCCTGCTACTACTACTACTACTCTACTACTTCTACTACCATTACACCAAAATCTACTGTTGCTACCACTCCTACCGCTACAACAATTGTTACTACTAATACTATAACTAATATTACTACTACTGCTACAACAACAACAACAACAACAACAACAACAACTACTACTACTACTACTACGACTACAACTACTACTACTCCTGCAACTAATAACACTATGACTATTACAACTTCTACTTCTACTACTACCGCAACTACGGCAACTAATAGTACTACAACAACAACAACAACTACTACTACTACTACTACAATTACTGCTGCTGCTGCTGCAACTACTACTACTACAACTACTACAGCAACAACTACTACTACGACTACTACGACTACCACTCCAGCTACTACTACAACTATGATTACTACTACCACTACTATTGCTACAACTAGTACTAGTACAACTACTAATTCTACTGCTACTACTAGTACTACTACTACTACAACTACTACTACTACGACTAATTCTTCTATGACTACTACTAGTACTACTATTACTATTACAATTACTATTACCACAACTGCTACTATGCAGATGATGACTTATGCTACTGCTATTGTAACTACTACTACTGCTACAACTACTGCTACTACTACTCCCGCTTCAACTATTACTACTATTGCTATGACTACTATTACTACTTCTACTACTTCTACACGACCACTACAACTACTCTGCTGCTGCCACTACTACTTCTACTATTGATACTACTACTACACTATTACTACACCAACTACTGCTAGAATTGCTACTACTCGTACAACTAATACTATTACTGCTACTAATACTATTACCACTACTACTACTGCTACCGCCACTATTACTTCTACTATTGCTACTACTACTACGCTACTACTATAACAACTACTGCTAGAATTGCTACTACTCCTACAACTAATACTACTACTGCTACTGATACTACTGCCACAACTACTATTATCACTACTACTACTCCTACTGCAACTACTACTACTCCTTTTACTACTATTACTAATACTAATAGTACTATTACTCCTACGACCACTACTAGCTCTACTACTACTACTACTTGTACGACTATTACTACTACTACTACAATTACTACAAATTCTCCTATTACAATTGCCAATACTGCTAATACTACTACTCCAACTACTACTCTACTACTTCTACAACCACTACTACTATTACTACTACTATTTCTATGACTACTACTGCTACTGCTGCTACAGCTATCACTATTATAACTACTACTACTGCTACTGCTACTACTACTACTACTACTTCAGCTACTGCTACTACTACTGCTAATATTACTACTACTAGAACTACTACTTTAACTACTACTACTTCTACTCATACTGCTGCTACTACTACAACAGCTACAACAACTACTACACCTCCTACTGTTACTATTGCTACTATTACTACAACTACAACTACAACTACTTCTGCTACTACTACTACAACTATTGCTATCGCTGCTGCGACAACTACTAATACAACTATTACTGCTACTGCCATTACTATTCCTTTCCCTACTACTCCTATTTATGCTACTAGTACTACTACTACTACTACTACTACTACTACTACTACTACTATTGTTGCAACTACTACTACTATTGTTGCTACTGCTACAACAACTACAACTTCTACTACTACTACTTCCACTACTACTGCTAATGCTACCACCACTATGACTGCTACTACTGCTACTACTACTACTAATATTAGTACTACTTCTACTTCTACAACTACTACTGTGATTGCTACTGTTGATTTTGCTACTACAACAATAACTACTACTCCTACTGCTATTACCATTAGTACTACTACTATTGTCGCTACTACTGCTACTATTACTACTACTATTATAGCTGCTATAGCTACTACTAATAGTACAAGCAACCTATTACTTGCCTACAACTACCGCGACAACAACTATTGCTTAGTGCTACTGGTACAGCTACTACTAGTATTACGTTTCTGCTAAAGCTATACGTACTGACAAGACTACGATTTGCTTTGCTACGACTGCTGCGTATACTACTACCTAAATACTATTACTACTGCTACTCTACTTACTACTATAACTACTACTAACTAATACTAAACTAGTACTAACTACTACTACTACTAGTTATACTACTACTACTACTACTATTACTACTACTACTACTACTACTGCAACTACTACTATTACTACTACAAATACTACTACTCCTACAACTACTATTCTTGCTACTACTAATATTATTACTACTACTTCTACTACTACTAATAATACTACTACTCCTTCTACTAGTAATATTACTAGTACTATTGCTGCTACTACTTCCTCTAATTATATTACTACTAATGCCATTGATGCTACTACTGCTGTTGCTACTGCTACTAGTGATGCTATTTCTTTTACTATGGCTACTACCACTTCTTTTGCTGCTACACCTACTACTACTCCTACTACAACAACTACTACTACTGCTACCAATACTACCACTGCTGTTACTAATGCTGCTACTAATGCTACTACTAATACTACTATTATTACTACTACCACTACTACTACTATGGCAACTACTACTTCTACTACTACCACTACTATTATTACTACTGCTACTACCCCTACTCCTCCTACTACTGCTACAACTATTACCACAGTTGTTGCTACCAATAAAACTGTTGTTGTTGTTGTTGTTGCTGCTACTACTACTACTACTACTACAACAAATACTACTACTAGGACTACTACTACTACTACGCATGCTACTACTACAACTATGATTACTACTACCACTACTACTGCTACTACTGCAACAACTACAACTAATAATTCTGCTACTACAACTAGTACTACTACTACAACAACTACTACTACTGCTACTGCTACTACTGCTACTACTATTACTACTACTACTTTTGCTGCTACTATTACTTCAGCTACTACTGCTATTGCTTGTACTATCACTGCTACTACTACTGCTGCTACTACTACTTCTACTTCAACCACTATTACTACTACTGCTGCTACTAGTACTGCTACTACTACAACTACACTACTGTTACAACTATTACTACAACTCCTACTACTACTGCTACTACGACTACAATACTATGACAACAGCTACTACTAGAATTGCTACTACTTCTGCAACTAATACGACTTCTGCTACTACTCCTACTACTACTCCTACTGCTACTACTATAATTGCTACTACTTCTGCAACTAATATGACTTCTACTACTACTCCTACTACTACTCCTACTAGCACTACTACTAGTACTACTACTACTACTACAACTCCTGCTACAATTACTCCTATGACTATTACAGCAACTACTATTGCTACGGCTGCCACTATGGCAACTACTGGTCCTGCTGGATCTACTCCTCCTCCTCCTCCTCCTCCTCTTACTACTACTACTACTACTACTACAACTGTTGCCAATTCTACTACTACTGCAACTACAACTGCTACTACTACTACTGCTACTACTAATACTACTACTACTACAGCTAATACTACTAGTACTACTACTACTACTACTACTAATACTAATACTATAATTACTACTACCACTACTACTACGACTACTACTGCTATTGCAACTACTTGTACTACAACTGCTACTACTACTACTACTACAACTTCTACAACAACTACTGCTACCGCTACTGCTATTACAGCTATTATTATTACTAATACCAGTACAACTGCTTCACTACTACTGCTACTTCTTCTGCAAGTACTACTACCAATGATGCTACTGCTACTACTACAACAACCACTACTAGTACTACTACTACAACTACTTCTACTATAGCTACTGTGACTACTACTACTTCTTCTACTACTACTACTACTCCTACTACTCCTGCTACTTTAGCCACTACATCTCCCACTATTACTAATATCGCTACTATTACTACTACAACTTCTTCAACTACCACTGCTTCTATAACTACTGCAACTACTACTACTTCTACTACTACTACTGCTTCAGCTTCTACTGCTATTGCAACTGTTACTTTGACTATTGCTACAACTGTTGTTGCTCTTACTACTAATGCTACTAATACTTCTGTAACGACAATAACAGCTGCTACAGCTACTACTTCAACTACTATTACTACAACTGCTACTGCTACTACTACTGCTGCTGCTACTACTTCTATAACTTCTACTTCTGCTATAACGAGTACTACAACTACTACTAATTCTCCTAGTACCACTAGACTACTACTGCTGCTATTTCTCCTACTACTTCTATGACTTCTACTTCTGTTACTTCTACTCCTACAACTACTATTAATATTCTATTATGGCTTCTGCTACTGCTACTACTACTACTCCAAGTAGTGCCAATATTATTGCAGCTACTACGACTATGACTTCTACTACTACGATTACTACTAGTAGTAGTTAAACCACAACTATTACTACTGTTACTAGTAGTATTACCACTACTGATATTGATGCTGCTGCTACTAATACTACTACCACTGTTGCGGCTACTTCTTCTACTACTACTTCTACTGCTACTACTATTGCTTGTACAACTACCACTATTACTGTCACTACGACAACTACTAGTACTACTACAGCTAAAGAGGCTACTACTGCTACTACTAGTACTACTACTATTACTGCTGCTACTACAACAACAATAACTACTATTATTACTACTACTACTCCTTCTGCTACAACTACTACTATTACTACTACTACTACTACAACAACAACAACAACTACTGCTACGACGACTACTTCTACCACCTCTACTAGTACTACTACCACCACTACTACTACTACTATTACTATTGCCACTACTTCTACTTCTATTGTTGCTCCTACTACAACTCCTACTACCACTATAGATGCTCCAACAAATACTACAATTATTATTTCTACTACTACACCTACTATTACTACTTCCTCTACTCCTATTACTACTCCTACTATACTCCTACTACTAGTACTACTACTGATATAGCTACTACTCTTACTACTACTCCTATTACTACTCCTACTACTACTCCTCCTACTACTACTAATACTTCTACTACTATTACTATTAGTAGTAGTAGTACTACTGCCACTATTACTACTTCTACTACTTGTACTACTGCTACAAGTGCTATGACTACTACTACTGTTACTGCTGCTACTGTTACAACTAATACGACTACTACTACAACTACAACTACAAATCCTAATACAACTGCTACTACTCTGAGTACTACTACTAGTACTACTAATAACAATATAACAATAATGGCAATAATACAACTACTACTTTGACTACTACAACTACTAATACATCTACTGCAACAACAAGTACTACTACTGCTGCTACTAGCACAATAACTACTACTATGACTACTACAACTACTACAACTACTACAGCTACTACCACTACTACTCCTCCCACAACAACTACTACTACTAATACAACTACTACTCCTATAACTACTACTACTACTACTACTGCTACTACTACTCCTACAACTAAGACTATTAATCCTACTACTACAATTATTACAAATTTTCCTACTACAACTACTAATACTACTACTACTACTACTACTACAACTACTCCACTACTTCTACTACCACTACTACTACTACTACTGTTACTACAACTGCTACTACTACCATAACAACTGCTACTACAACAACTACAACAACAACAACAACAACTAATACTACTACTACTACAACTGTTACTACAACTGCAACTACTCCTATAGCTACTACTGCTACTACTACTAGTCCTACTACTACTACTACTGCTACTATTGTTGCTACTAATACTAATACTGCTACTACTACTTCTACTACAACAACAACTACTACTACTACTACTACTGCTACTCCTCCTACTACTACTACTACTTCTACTTCTACTACCACTAATGCTACTACTTCTACAACTGTAACCACTACTCCTATGACTGCTACTACTACTAATACGCCTACTACTACAGCCACTTCTAATACTACTACTACAACAACTACTACTATTATTACTACTACTACTACTACTACTACTACTACTACTACTACTACTGCTGCTGCTACAACTACTACTAATACTACTACTACTACTACAATTCTTGCTACTACTATTATTACTTGTACCACTGCTATTGCAACTACTACACCTACTACAATTACTAGTACTACAACTTCAGCAACTACTACTACTAGTACTACTACTACTGCTACTTGTATTGCAACTATAACTATTACTAACTCCACCACGACTACTGTCGCTGCTACTTATGCAGCTACTGCTACTACTACTACAACCACTACTACTACTACTACTTCTACTACTATTACAACTACTACTATTGTTGCAACTATTGACACTCCTACTATTACTCCTACTACTACTCCTACTAGTATTCCTACTCCTAATCCTACTCCTACTACCACTTCTACTTCTACTCCTACTCATACTCCTACTAGTATTCCTGCTCCTACTCCTACTCCTACTACCACTCCTACTATTACTCTTACTCCTACTCCTACTACTACTAAAGCCACTACATCTCCTACTACTGCTAGTACTACTACTACTGCTACTACTACTACTAAAACTACTATGGCTAATGCTACTACAACTACTGCTACTACTAGTGCAACTACAGTACTACTTTTACTACTATGCCTACTCCTTATACAACTACTACTTCTGTTACTAATGCTACTACCGCTACTATGACAACTGCTACTACTACTACTAATACTACAACTGTTGCTGCAACTACCACTACTACTACAACAACAACAACTACTACTTTAACTACTACAACAACTACTAGTACAACAAGTACTAAAACTACTACTGCTACTTTCACAATAACTACTACTATGACTACTAAAACTACTACTACTACTGCTGCTGCTACTACCACTACTACTATTCCGATAGCAACTACTACTACTCCTACTACTACTATAACTACTACTAATACTACTACTCCTTCAACAACTACTACTGCTCCTATTGCTTCTACAACTACTCCTACAACTATGACCCTTATTATTACTACTACGATTACTACAGATTCTCCTACAACAACTACTAATACTGCTACTACTGCTACTCCTACTACTAGTCTACTACTACTACCACCACTACTACTATTACTACTACTACTACTACTACTGCTACTATTACTGCTACTACTCCTACAGCAACTACTACTACTACTACTCCTCCTACTACAACAACTGCTGCTGCTACTACTAATACTGCTACTACTGCTTCTTCTTCTACTACTACTACTACTACTACTACTCCAGTTACTCCTATTGCTACTACAACTAATGCTACTTATACTTCTACTACTTCTACTACTACTACTGCTACTATTACTACAATTGCAACCACTACTACTATGACTACTACTACTATACCTACTATTTCTGCCACTTCCAATCCCACTACTACTATTACTATTACAACTACTACTGCTACCACTACTACTACTTCTACTATAGCTACTATTACTAATATGACTACTACTACTATAATTCTTGATACTACTATGATTACGGCCACCACTAATACTTCTAGTACTACAACTACTACAAGTACAAGTACTACAACTTCAATTAATGTTGCTGCTACTTCTACTACTATTGCTACAGGTATTGCAACTAGTACTATTACTAACACCACCACCACCACTACTACTACTAATACTATTGCTACTAATGTAGCTACTGCTACAACAACTACTACCATTGCTACTACTCCTCCTCCTACTGCTACTACTACTACTACTTCTACTGTTGCTACAGCTGCTACTCCTACTACTACTTCTACTACTCCTCCTACTCCTACTACTACTACTATTACTCCTTCTACTACTAGAACTGCCACTACTTCTCCCACTATTACTAGTACTACTGCTACTACTGCTGGTATAATTACTACTAAAACTACTATGACTAATGCTACTATGCCACTACAACTATTGCTACTACTAGTACAACTACAACAACAACTACAACTACTGCACCTACTGCTTCTCTAACAACTACTTCTGTTACTACTGCTACTGCTAGTTCTAACACTACAACTACTTCTGCATCAACCACTACTACTATTACAATAACTACAATTGCTGCTGATGCTGCTGCTACTCCACCTACAACAACAACAACAACAACAACAACAACTACTATTACTACTACTACTACTACTACTACTATTACTACTACTACTACAACAACAACAACTACTACTACTACTAATACGACAACTAACTACCACGAATACTACTACTAATACTAATAATACTGCTACTACAACAATAATAACTATTGCCAATACTACTCTTACTACTAGTACAAGTGCTACTGCTATGGCAACTACTATCACAACAACTACTACTACTAGTACTAGTACTACTGCTTCTACTACTACAACTATGGCTACTACTACTACTACTACTACTACTACTACTACTACTACTACAACAACTAATTCTACTCCTACTACTACTAATATTTCTGCAACTACGACTACTACACCTACCACTACTACTCTTACAACTACTACTACTATAATAATTATTTCTACTACTACTACTACTACCACTACCACTACTACTACTGCTGTTGCAGCTACTACTACTACTACTACTACTATAACTACTACTATTAATATTGCAACTTCTGTTACTGCCACTATAACAATATTACTAATACTCCTCCTACTACTACTGCCACAACTACTCCTCCTACAACTACTACTTCTTCTACTAAAACTACTACTACTTCTACTACCACAACATCAATAATAACTACAACTACTACTATGACTACTACTACGGCTGCTGCTGCTATTGCTACTACTACGACTACTACTACTTCTCCTACTACTACTATTTATACTACTACAATAACTACTACAACTACTATAATAATTCCTATTGATAGGACAACTACTCCTACAACTACAACAACTACTACTGCTACTGCTACTACTGCTACTACTACTACTAATACTTGTAGTATTACTACTCCTACTACTAGGACTACTACTACTTCTACTACTACTACTACTACTACTACTACTACTACTACTACTACTACTACTACAATTGCTACAACTACTACTACCACTATAACTTCCATTACTACTACTTTTACTATAGCTATTGCTTCTACTACTACTACTTCTGTCGCGTCTATTGTAGCTACTACTGTAACTACTACTACTACTACTCTTGCTGCAATGGCAACTAATACTGCTGCTGCTGCTGTTGCTACTACTACTACTACTACTACTTCTACTACTACTACTGCTACTTTTACAACTACAGCTACAATTGCTTCTACTACTACAACTGCTACCACTGTTGTTCCTACTACTACTACTTGTACTACTACTACTGCTGCTGCTGCTGCTGCTGCTTGTACTACTAGAACTACTGCTACTTCTACTACAACTAGTACTACTAGTACTACTCTTGGGACTACTACTACCACAAAAAGAATCACTACTACTACTGCTAAAACTAC